>PVJO010003728.1:0-119040 GCA_004026905.1 Hystrix cristata | reverse complement strand
GCTCCCGGGACTCGGGGACCACGGGACAGGGCAGCGGCCGGCACACCCGACGCCTCGCGCTCTTCCCGGTGGGGCTCTGCTCTGCTTTCTGTCATCAACAAGGGCGGAAAAGAACAGAAGCAAGATTGTTCAGAGAAGCAGCGTGTCCCGGTCCAGGCTGTTCGCTGCTTTCTCTCGATGGGCAGAGCATGCTTTTCACTCTCCTCGTACCCAGGAGACACCGTTCAGTACACACTGAGCTTGTAAGTACAATCAACGTCAGACGAGGTCACCACAAGTAAGCAGTCGGTCCCCCTTTAAGGAATCACACAGTGCCCAAGATCACATTGCAGTCTGCAGGCTCCTCCTTGTGCTCCTGTGGGAGCTATAATTCTGGCCAATTCTACTCTTCAGTCTAAGACCCGATTATTTCCATTAGAAGCACAAGGTCTTTTCCCCTTTTGAGCCTGGTTCTGGTTTTTGAGTTTTGCACAGAATGACCCCACCTCCCGCCCCACTGCCGCCAAGCAGAAAAGCATCCCTCTGGTTCAATTTAGGAGCCTGCCGCCAACTTCCGCGGCTCAGCTCCCAGTCTACTTCCAAAAATGGACTCCTCCATCTTAAACACAACCTATCTTTCCCTTATGCTCAGGGCCGACTCCACAAACAGTTTCTCAGGCCCTTCACAGTAGCATCTCCTCATTCTCATATGAAGTTTTTCCCTCAAGAAAAGTTTTGCTAGTTTCGTTTCTTTTTTCCCATTCTACTTCCTGATATAATCAGGTCTCTGAAATCAGACTTGCTGTTCTACAAAAGGTTTAAGCAAAGGCTGCCCTTCCTTCAGAATTCAAGAAAAAATAAATTCACTTTTTTATTTTTTGCCTAGAATCTTCTGCTCTGTTGTCTGATATTTTCTTTAAACTATAATAAATTTCATTTGTGGAACTGAGTTCTGTGGAGGGGATATTTAGTCTTATGCTATATAACCACAGGTTACAAAAAGAGAATAGAGAATTTCAACATTTTTTTTTAAAATCTTATATGCAAAAGCAGAGTTTATCACATTTCTTGAAATCTTGTGACACGTCTGTTTGGACAATAAAGAAAGACTATTTCATTTTTACAAATGTAGAATTTCACAAGTCAGACATGCATCACGCTGAGAAAGACCTTTCATAGCTTGGAGTTAGGCCTAACGTCACTCCTAAGCTTCTGCCAGTCTTCAACAGCCCTTGGCATTTCACTTTTATATTTTGAGCCCAGTTTGCAAGAAAAGCAAAAAAAAGGACAACCAATTTATTAAATACCAAGACAAAAGAATACATGACCCAATGCATTTTTCAAAAACAGTGGCTGAACAGAAAATTGGCAACACAGCTTCCCAGGAGAAGGGGTCCACTTACATAATCGTGGAAGGCTTTCGCTTCACTGGAGTGTTCACACGTCTCCCGTCGCTCCGGAGCCGCACAGTAGAGATCCCAAAACACACTGCAAAGTAACCATGGGGACACTGAGAAGCCACACAACACCGGGACAGGAAAGCGCAGGTCTCAGAGTCTGTAAATGAAATTTTCCTCCCCAGGACAATTACTTCTTTAACTTCATGAAGAGCACGGATGGCTAGTCACGCAGTAAATGGATACTACCAAGCCATCTTTCAAATATCCCAAATAAGATTTTTTTCTAAAAGGCCAAAACAACTTTAAAACAATATCTTTGTGTTTATGGTTCCGGGAATCAAACCCAGGGACTTGCAAAACTACCAATAATTTAAAATTTCATTCTTATAATTGGCTACTTACATTACTTAGATTTGACTGAAGTATTGAAGTAATTTATAATAGTTTTCTCATGAAGAACAGGCAAAGTAAATAGTATTCTTCTCCTTCTTCTTATGAGACAGGGTCTGGTTAAGTCACTAGTTTGCCCAAACTGGCCTCAAACTTGCCATCCTCCTGCCTCAGCCACCTAGGGTGCTGGCATTACAGGCGTGCACCACCACGACACCTGGCTCCCTATGCTAATTTAATCATTAATGAATAAAGTGATTCTTTAATTTTTTCAGGATAATTTTGTCATCCAACTCACAGGCCTATATACCTTCATCATTAGATAACATTGGTCAAACAAATACATATTCTTAGAATAGCCTCTTTATTTCCCCTTCAATTACTAAAATAAGCAATTTTAAAAATAAAACAATCCACTCTAACTCCTTTTTTCCTATTTAAAAAATATGTTTCTTACAAAACATAAAGCTTTGCTCATTCTTCCAGTTATCAAACTAACAACAAGCATGAGAAAGGGATTTAAAGACCAGGAAAGCAACTGAGTAAAGTACTGGTTGTACATAAAGGCAATTATAAAATCAGTACGATTATTTTTATTCCATCTTTCCAACCCTATAGGAGTGGAAGGTTGGTCAAGCCCGTGGTCAAGAATGGAGTATTAGGGCAGGGTGTATCTGAGAAAGAAGCCTGCCTTCTAATTACCAACTGTGGGGATCCTGGAGCAAGCTTTTCAAACTGACAGAAACACCATTTCCTCCTCAATGTGCTGGGATTTTTGAGACGATTAAGTGATATAACACACGTCCAGTGTCTGCCATACTGTAAGTACATAGTGTGTATTAATAATAACATGAGTTCTATCATGAGCTTGCATACAAGTTTAAAATCATCCATATTTCTCAGGCAGCCAATGTGGTAGGGACAGAAGTAATAACAGATTAATAAAACCTGATAAACTGCATCTGAATTTCTGGCTTTTGACGACTCCCGTAGTCTGGATCTTTCTCCCACTAGGAGAAAAATGTTCCACGGCCTTACAACATGCAACAAAAGTTCACGATTCAGGAAAAGTAAATCACCTCAGAGAGGAAAAGCATGGATGGATGAGTATTGCCATAATTTCCTTGACTGAATTGCTTATTATTTCCTTTCCTATTAAGGGGAAAGAAAATTTATTACTTCTTATTAAATTCCTACAATAAGCAAGAAATACAAAGACGATAATAAGGACTAAAATAATTTAAGTAAATGTCCATATTTTTAGAAGAGTGAGAGCAACTGTATTTGGCCTCTGGTTAGCTGTCCCGGGATAAAAAGTATAAGACCTGGAGATACTTAAGGGCACAGCTGAAATGTTCCCCTGGGTCAAGGGTGCTACAAATAGTAGTCTAGTGCAATTGCTTTTCTTTATGTTCCCAAGGAACTTCAAAGCCCTGAGAGCCAGAACTCTTAAATGTAATCGTTAAACTGCATTTCATTTAATCACAGATTATACATAATATGAAGACGAACAGCTCACTCTCTCTTCTTGTTCCCCAATTTCCCTATTTTCCTAGCAAGTACCATAAGACTTCTCCTCGAATGTTTTCTATCATGCTACATTTCAATGATTTACTGGTTTTATTGAGTATGGCCTACAAGTAATTAAATAAATCAGAGAAATTATTATTTACATACGTGAAATTAAATAAAATATTTGTCTTAGAATATTGCACCATTCTATTTCTATTTTTAGGTCAAAAGTTTCTAAATTCGAGTTCAGAGCAAATAAAACAAGTTAGTAATAATTTAAAAAGAAGCTTATATGTGTTATTTCTAGAAATCCTGCATGACTTACATGTAATATCTTCAATAAAAGTAAAGCAACGTACCCTCTAGAAACACTCACCATGGCCAGCCGCACCCCCAGCCCCGCCTGCGGTGCTGAGAGGAGTGTACACAGCCTCTGGCCACCAGCGCCTGCCCACAGGCACCAAAAGGGTGTGACAGCAAGAAGGTTTAAGGACCCTTGCGCAGGTGGGGCAGATCTTCAGTCAGGACAAAACCGCAGCACTTAGCAGGACAGCGTCAGAACTAAGTTAATAATAAGCTGCAGCTTATGAAAACTGAAGAATAAAATAATTTAAAACTTAAATATGTATGGACACATGTATCTTTAGTGCTAGGATATGTGTTTTAGAACATACTGCATCTATTTCAGAAGCGTCTGTATGTTCTTACATCTAAGAATTATAGGTAGGAAAGTTATTCAAAATTTTATCTTTTTTAAAATGTTCAATAATCTTTTGCCCCAATAATGTGAGCCCAACAGTATTGTGACTACTACAATAAATATCATCCTAATATTGGAGAACAACTGGCTACATCATAGCAGTAAAAGGTGCACTAAGAACAGAGTATATTACTTTAGTCCACATTCCGCAATTAGTTCCTGCTTGGCTTTGTGAGATAACAGACAAATCACTTAACTTTTAGAGTCTTATTTTGCAAGAGATTAAAGAAATAAAAACCAGAGGACCTCTATAAATCCTTCATGAAGGAAAAAGCAAGATGAAAAAGTATTTTCCTCAAATATTATTTCAAATGTGTATTAAATGCCCAGTCTATGTAATACGCTATGTCATATACTGCCCAAGAAAAACATATAATCCATGGCACAATACGAATCTAAAACCACTAAGTTGAACTAAAATTACTCAATCGATTAAGATAATTACATGTAGACATTCCATTTCATAAGTGACTAAAATTTCACAAATGGTGTGGATAGACGGATGTTCATGGCTCATATTATGGCCATGTGGTATTACTATAAAAATATAGATCTATCTCTTAGAGGAAGAATTAGGCAATTTAGTAAGTCAGGTTCACAGCAGCACTCATTTCGTCCTTCGCTGGAGTGAGTTTACTGATGTACCTTACAATCTTTGATAACCCAATTAACTTGTGCCTTGTTCCCAAGAGGAGCAAGAGCAAAAGCTTCTAAAGCTCCATCCAGACAAACTTCTCTCTACAGCCTGGGATGCTGGGGGCCAAGGAGCTTCCTGATTCCTCTAGTCTCTGCATCTGTTAAGCTTGAAAGCAAAATACCATCCTTGAGATGCACTGGATTATCACAGACGTTCTCTTTATTCCTAAACAGCAACAAATGAAAAATTTCTGAATTTTACAAATGGAAAAAGAGGCTAAACACAGAGAAGCAAAACTTACAAAGCATAACATTTCAAGTCTTGTCTTGTTTGTTATTAGGTTCTTCCCTGCACAAACTGAGGAAAAGCCTAACATGGCCAGGTCAGTGATTCTCCCCACACTGTCATCCCTCTGGACTGCAGGCGGGACCAGGAGGCCTGGGCTGCCGTCAGCACTCAGGACACAAAAGCAAGGTGGCTGCCAGAGGAATCTACAAGGGCAAATAAGCGGGCAAGGTGTGTCCCAGAAGACAGATGCTAACATGATATATAATCCACCTGCCATAAGTCACATGTAGGGCTTCCTCAAGATAAAAATTAAAATACAAAAGACAAAAACAACAACAACAACAACAAAAAACAAACAAACAAACGAAAAAACCCCTGTGGAAAACAATTTTCTGAAGAACAAGCCACACCGTTGTAAGCTCAAGCCTCAACAGCTAAGGGAATCACTTCTCAGCCGGGCCAAAAACACACCCATGAATGTTAGCTGCTTGTAATCCCTGTTGAGCTGTTTGGGTCCGGGATGGCCTGTGAAGGTCCCTGTATCAGAGACGTCTCCAGGTTAGTGCTCTCTGGACGTGGCATGCACTTGAAGAGGTAGAGCCTAATGAGAGGTCTTCTGGTCACTCTTCCTCCTCCTTTTTCATGTCCCAGTACACTAGGCGAATGGTCGATTCACCATATATTCCCACCATGAACTGCTACAGGGCCAAAGTCATGGATAGAAACCTGCAAACTGGGAGACAAAATGAACCTTTCCTCTTTATAAACTGACTGTCTAGTGCAACAGTAACAGAAGGCTGACTAATACAATCCTGAGTGAAGAAAACTATCCATTCACAAGATCAAGGAAGTTTTTATATAACATATGCAAGGACCTATTCCTCATCTTAAAAATTTCACATACATGTACTTACATTATTCCTTGAGATTACTTAATACTTTAAATAATAAAGGCATTAAATTTTGCACCATTGTCACAAAATTCTCACAAAATTTCTGTATTGGTAATAAATTCATATTTTAAAGGATCATCAAAAATAATTAACATTTATTGAATTTGCACTAAATTCAAGTATCATATATTAAGCATTGTATATTTAAGCCTTTGAGTCTCCTAATTATTATCCTCTTTTATAGATCAGGGAGCTAAGACTTAGAAAAGTCAAATAATTAACCTAAGGTCAAAGAGTAAGTTAGTGACAGAACTGGACTTGAACTTTTAATTATTACATTATTTTGCTTCTAATAGAAGTATGGGACTAAGAGTTCATATTTCATGGTTCCTTATTTCGATTATGGACAGGTTTATACAGCTCTGGAGAGCTAAGCAACCTCAACTATTGTAGCAGTGTGACAGATGCTTGTCCCAGATAAAACAGCAAGCATTGTTATCCTGTCTTTGACCCTGGAAGGAATACTCTCACTCATTTCCTGTGTATCCCATGGCAACCATCCCCTCATCTTACATGCAGCTGCTGATCGGTGAAGGCCTACATACAGACAGAACTCAGAAATTTTCTGAGTCCCTTTTTATATACTCTGCCTGAAATCTGCCACTCATGGTACTCAAAAAGGAAATGTAATTAAAGCAGTATTAATAGCAGTGAGTTGCTGAATCCAGCCCTGTGGCTAATAAATATTATCTGTTATTGGGATAAGCTCTGATTACAATTCAGAAAACTTAAATTCTACTTCCAAATTTGACCTTGAAGAAATGACTTTGTTCCTTGACTTCTTCATGCAAAAAGGAAGAAAACAATATCTGCAATCTGTTTTACAGGGTTTTGTATAGATACAAAGAAATGGTACAAATGCAAAAGTACTTTCAAAAGAAGTTTAAAGGTACTAAAAACTGTTCTAGAAAAGTCTCATATAGCTAGTACAGCCAGGAAAAAAAAAAGTTTTCTTATTAACTGATAGAATTTGCCTCATCTTCCTTCCCAATTCTTCATCTCCGATGGAAGAGTCCATCAGGGTTTTCTCCCCACCAAACTGTATCCAGTATTCCTTGCCCTCTCCTCCTCTCCAGACTAACCTTTGCTTTTTATTTAGAGCCTAACCACACCTATTCTTTGCTTTCTCTCTGCTAACACTTTTCTTACTCTGATCATACTCCTCGTGTCCTAGCTCTCAAAGAAGCAATAAGTTATGCAATACTTATTGAAAGAAAACATACAGGACAAGAATTACATTATACGATTCTAGTGAACGAGCTGCCTCCAATATTTCTGATTCTGTGCAGGTATTTGCTTATTGTTAGCTATATGCAGCATCATTTATTATGATCAGTAGTGTCTAGATCATACTGCAAGACTAGAGCTCTAACTGCCTGCTGGAAGAAACTAATTCTCACCACAATCTTATTAATTAGCCTATTTTTTCTGTGATATCATATATATATAGTTTTAGAATATAAATTTATTGTCCTAAATTATTTCAAAAGGTGTTTTATATTTTTATATTTATAAATAAAAATGAGACATAGTTCTTTCCATTTAAATTTTAAAGGCGAAATTTTTTAAACCCTATAATTTTAAAATCCCGCAAGTTGAAAAGGATGTTAATCTCAGAGGAATGAAGTTCCTGGCATCGCTATTGTTGAAATTAGTGCAAGAACTGAGAATGTTTACAAACAGGAAGCGCCACTGAACAGGTGAGAAGTGGGAAGGAAGAAGGACTTCAGCAGGGAGCTGCCATCAGCAACAAGGGCCGAGCAGGAAGACAGCCTCGTCCCTCCTCCCTCCCTCCGCCTGCGGGTAAGAGTGCAGCGCCTCCCCTCTCCAGGGGCTTGGGCTGGCTCGCCCTTCTCTTGGCCTCTCTACTGCTTCTTCGGCCTCTTGGTTCGCTGACTTCGCACCTCCATCTGCACACATACTGTCCTCAGTGCTGCTTCACGACCTGGCACGAGCTGGAAACGCTCCAGGGTGGCCCGCGTCCCCCTCCCCACTCTGCCCACACGTCCCCCAACCTGGCACTCGCCTCCCTCTGCAGCCGGGGAGCTGCGGCTTTGTCTGCTCCTTTGCTGGCGGGGATGGGAATTTAGATTTCAGTGCTCTCTTCGGGGAAGCTCCCTGGGTTCCATCTATTTTTCTCTCACGGTCACACGCTCACTCTCCTTCCTTTCCACACTTTTCTTCGAGGTCCTTTTAATGGACCAGCCCAGGCTTAAATGATGACTTCCCCAGGTTCCAACCGCAGGCGCCGCCCTCTTCCCGCCATGGGACAGTTCGCCCAGGAGCTCCCCACCCCGTGCAGGCCCAGCGGTGTGTACAAAGGGCTGTGCAGCCAGCTCAGAGCTGCACCCAAGCCTCTGACTGCACTCTGAACAGCTCGGGATGTAACGCGGGCAGGCGAGCACACGATCTCTCCAACTGTGCTGCTCTACGTCCCTCTCTCCGTCGGCAGCATCACTACGGACACCCGCCCCCATCTAAGCCCCGGCAGCTCTGTGTTCACCGCTGGACTCTGTGACACCTTGCTGACTCTCCCTCTCTTCTTGTCTCCTTTCGTCTGGATGAGTCAAGTGTGTGGCGAATCACCATCATCTCGCTTCTCAGATGCCTTCAATCTGTCTCTATGTTGATGCCACAGTGAGCATCAGTATCGTACGCGCCATGCACCTTGTTTGACATCTCTGCGCTATCGGCTCAAACCCTTGATGTATTCTAGGACTTCACGGTCCAGCCCCTGCTTTTATCTCTGCCTTTATATTCTATCTTTTCCTAGTTTTTCCCAGTATTCCTACAGGTCAAGTGCTCAACTACCTGCCATCCCTTGGGTGCACTATCACCCTCCTTTTGAGATTTTAAACTTTTTATACTAACTGTTCCTTCCCCAAAACACCTTTCCCTCACTCAACTTTCAGCTCAGTTTACGAGATTAACTCCCTGAAGCTGAAGTGAGTATTGCTCCTGTGTTGGTATTTTAACCAACAGCTAATTCTTTTATAATACTTTTAATTGCTTACCTCTTGTACTACTGATTTCCTTGAAAGCAGTATAGTTTTGTGCTTTGTAAATATTTGGCAAAGAGACTTAAAGGACAGGAAAATTCTCATTTCAAAAGTTCTATAAAAAGTAGAAATGAGAATTCATAATATTACAACCGGTGTCCCATATTACAACCATCTTAATCTGACCAAAGAAGCAAGCAGGAAGATCTCAAGGAATATAGACTGTAATTGTCTAGACCTGAACAGCAGCACGGCTTTCTCGGTCCATGTAAAAAGATGACTGGCACAGTCCTATGCCGTAACTGGAGCACGGCTCATGAAACCCAGTTCTGGAGAAGTGTGGTTAAAATGGCAGCATCTGCCAGAGCTGAAGCTCGCGGTGGGGCCTCGCTGTACACAATGCTGAGGAAAGCACAGGACCTGGCCATTTTCCACAAGATGGAGCCATAACTTTCACACATTCTCAGAGGACTCTATGACTTCAAAATTGTGAAGAAGCATTGATTTATACAGATGAAGTAGGTGCCTCAAGAGTATGTTAATAGTTTTAGGAGGACAAATACTTCAAACATTAAAAATATTCTTCTTTTTCTAAAAAAAATACTCTTCCTATATATTTTGCATGTACTAGATTTAAGTAGAAAAATATAGTCTGAAAATATTTACGGGCCAATTATTTGGAACTTATTTGTATCTCTGATTAGTTGTGTACTGTTACTTAGACGATCAAAGCCATACAGGAAGGATTCCCTTGAATTGAGGAGTAATAGAAAAAGCACCTTCCGACAGCTGAGAACAGCCAACTAAAGTCTAGCAGAAGCAAAAAGCCAAAGAGTGTAGCAAGTTATTATCAGCCATCTGGAGCATAGGAATGGGTTAAATTCACATGAAAGGGAGTAACAAAGAAATAGGTGCAGGAAATGAAATCGACGCATTAAAGAAAAACTTAAGTGTCCCTCCGTTAGCCCATGGATCCAACAGGGACAGATGTCTTGCAGACTTAATCAGAAACGTGCAGGGTGCACCGGTGTCCACAGTGAGATGGACATGTGACATCCCGGAATGTTTGCGATTGACAGTCTAGAGCTAGATGTCATAAATATACACCTATACAATGAGATTTGACCTCGAGAATACGGTACAGGAGACCAGTGTTAAAGCCCAGGAAAACAGCACAACGGGCGAGCTTAACTGTCAGGAACGGTCGTTCCAAATACAGGAACAACGCTCCACCAAAGGCCGCACCTGCCCCTGCCACATGCACGTGAGACAAAGAGGGGAAACCACAACCACAGCCGGCCAGCGCTCCTCCGGGGGCCACGGGGCCTCAGGGAGGCGCGGGCTCAGGACAGAGACGCACAGACGGTGCCCTTACGGACCAGCCAGGGAGTGTCACTAGCAGAGAGCGTCTCCTCTTCTAAGAGAGGAGTGTGTGAGGCACTCCTGAGAAACGCTTCTAAAAGGAGATGGGAAAGAGCTCAGCCCGGCCGTGCAGACACTGGCTCTGTGGCAGGGAGCCACACGCAGGGCACGCCGGCGGCGTCCCGACACTGGGCATACTGACACCACAGTGAATTTGGACGAGGCCTTCAGCGCCGCCTGAGATTTTGCATGCCTTCCTCGTCAGTTCTCTCTCTGGGTGTGTACAGAGTTATTTCAAATGTTTTTAAAGATTATTCTTCACCGTGACCACCTTCACTTCCTTCAGTGGAGGTCCAAGGGGTCTCTCCTCTCCCTCCCTCCCTCCCAGCCTGCGCCTCAGCTCTGCTCAGCCCTGTGCCGCCTCCCGGTCTCTCCCACCACAGCGGACCTTCTGAATGAACCCACCACACCGTTTTCCGCTTTCCGCGTCCCCGTGGCTTCCCGTGGAGAGCCCCGGCTGCGGGGGCCGCTCCTCCAGCAGGCCATCTGCGGCTGTTACCCAAAACCTGGAGGACACGGCCACTCTCAGCGCTCCGCTCTACGTTTCAGCCACACCTGACACAACTAAGCTTTCCTCCTCCTTCTCAAAACCCTCCTAGATTCCCTGGTTTTCCTGCTACCTGCTCGGCGGGGCTTCTGTCTCCTCCCCAGGCTCCTCTTCCTCTTTATCCCTAGGACATTGCTGATGTGAATGTTTCCTGCGGAGCGCACTTCTTCCTTCACCTGCGGGCTATGCCACTCACCCATCTTCCTCTCTTCTGAGCATCTGACACCTCACCAGCTGCCCACCCAACAGCCCCACTTGAATGGCACAGATTTCCTGTCCAGCATGCCCCTGAGCTCAGCTTTTCACCGAACCCTACAGTGCTGCTCCAAGTCCCACATCCCACATCCTCCCATCTCTCTTCCCCTCTGCTGAGCCTCCTCTCACTCAGGCAGCCGCTCTCTACCACCCGCTGGGTAACTCTGAGTGCGTCTCACTCACCAGTGGTAACGAGCGATCATGTAAAGTGTATACTGACCTGAGCACTCTCCTGCACTATCTCTGTGACTAAATTCTAACTCTCCATTTGCTAATCCAGCCTGGTCCCTAAGCACACTGTCACCTCAATATCCAGCACACTGAGACTGTTCATGCTACATTCTCTCTCTGGTCGTCTCTAGGTCCTGCACGTGGCGTGATAATCTCCTTCTCCATCTCCTCGCATCTCTCTGACAGACTCTGCTCTACACTTGCAGCCTTAGCTCAGACAACAGCTCCTCCAGTTGAAATGGACTCGGTGTGTGCCTACATAACACTCTGCAGGTTTCCTCACACACGGGTTTGTTTCTCCCAGTAGGCTGTCACAGGCAGGAGGTACGGAAGTCTATCTGCTTTATTCACTATTAGCTCACTAGTACCTAGAATACTGCACCTGGCACATTCATGGCACTGAATAAGTATTTGTTGACAGAACACAATAAATAAATTTTACTAGGTTTACAAAAAAGAAATTTGCCCAAAGCCTTACGAGTAAATAAAACTTCAAAAGGTACCACTACCTGATGGCAAAAATACAAAAATAAAACCCATTTTTAAAAATCTACATTAGTAGTTCAGTATTTGTTGAGCATTTGATCAGGAAAGTATTTCTCATGAATATGCTCTTTCACTTCAACAAAATGAAGATAAATTTCCCTGCTTACTCCTCTCTTATTTACACTATTCTTGTCTTTAGAAGATTTTGTTTAATGAATGGGTGTTAGTTTGAAATAGAATGAACTTCTTATAAAAGAGACCAATCAAATGATTCTCTTCACTCCCAATTCCGCCAACAGGAGAAATGAGGGTTCAAAGAAGAAACTGGAATGGTGGGCCAAAGCTTGTGGCTACCTAGGCAGTGGCCTAGTATATGGCAACTTGCTAGACTAGAGAGAGCAACCCCATAGCTTTCAGCAAGGAGAAAGCTATGTACAAGTGCCATCTTCATGTGCCACTGCTATAGATTGGGTTGTGTGCCACTCCAAATTCACATATTAAAGTTCTAACTCCCCATGTGATGGTACTTTGAGATGTAGCCTTTGGGAGATAATTACATTTAGTCGAGGTCACAAGGCTAGGCTCTCCCCTCCTCATGGGATTAGGGGTCTTATGAGAAAAGACACAGAGAGCTCTCTCTCTCTTTCTCTCCCTTGCCTCACCCTCTGGCAACCATGAGAACACAGTGAGAAGGTGGCTGTCTACAAGCCAGGAAGAGAGCCTTCTTCAGGACCCAACCATTACGACACCTTGACCCTGGACTTCTAGTCCTCCAGAACTGTGGGAAAATAAATTCCACTGTCTAAGCCATATATTTCCTGGTATTTTGTTACAGCAAGTCTAGCAAAAAATCATACTTACTGTTGAAAAGTCCACATACTGGTTCCAATTCCTTCTTCAATAGTAATATCTTCAAATCAAATAATACTAAGCTGGTTTTGATTTTTTGTTTCTTAAAAGTGCTACCTCTCAGATAACGATTTTAGAAAATGAAAGACAGAAGCATGAAATCATAAGCAAGTATAGTTCAAGCCTCCTGGAATACATTATTGATCTAGTAAAAATGGAATAAAAGATACTCACCACCACCAAGAATGTAAGAATCCTGGAGGTTCCCCCAATGTGATGTTTTTTTCCCATCTTATCTAAAATGAATAAAAAGATATTAAATACTTTCCTAGTAATAGTTTTTCCCCATATATATTACAAAGCAATAATTTTCCCATTTAAAATACTATGATAATTTTCAAGTTTTTCATTATTTCATATTATTATTTACTCAAGTTTTCCAAATATTCATTTCACACCATGATTTGCAGACTGAATTAAGTCTCAGAGCTGTCACCATCATTTTCTGATTTGCCTCCCCTGCCAGTTCCTGTGCTCTGGGGCTCAGCACGCGGCCCACCTTTCCACGCCCTCCACGATGCTGAGGGAGCCGTTTGCACCCCACTGGGGTCTCTGTCTAGGCTTCCTGGTGGGCCTCAGGAACCGAGCCACGCGAGGGAGAGCACAATAGAGAAGGGAAGAGCGGATGCTTCCGCTTCCTGGTCCTCGCTCATCCGGTCAGGGTGGACTCAGCAGATCAGTCCAGTGACCATGACAGCTGTAGCTTCCTCCAACACGACCAGAACCAGGCTCCACGTGCCCCTCACAGGGCCACACACGGGCAGCAGCTTCCTCCAAGGCCTGCGCTGTTCCCCAAGTCCACTCTGAGCCCCGGAGGGCCCACAGCCACAAAGCTCTCACTCTAGGGTCTAAAATTCAGCTCCATGCGGCTTCTCCTCCAGTTTTTTGTTAGCCACGACCTGTTCCTTTTGGTCTCCTGGCTCTGGTGATTGTTTACCACAATTATTAATTTATATAACTTTATAACCTTTGTTTCCTTTTTGATTCTTGAAAATGTTTACATGTTTCCCTATATTACATTCTCTCTGTTGAAATATTTAATGTGCTTTTAATTAATGGGTCTGGATCCTGATTGATTTACCATTCCCCAGGGCCCCCCAGAAGGAAATATTGAAAATGCATCCTTTTGAAAGTGTGGGCATCAGTGTGAGCTTCCCTACATTCTAGCTGTGTGAACTGGGGAAATATATTTAAGTTTTCTGTGGCAATCTTCTCATCTATAAAATGGGCTAACAATGTACACCTACCTGAAAAGGTTGTTGTGAGGAATAAGCTGCTTAGTGAAAACCACTTAAAAGAATGACTGATAATAGTCTGTGCCCAAGAACTGTTAGTGGAGTTAATTTTCCTTTCCCTGGAAGACCGTCCCTGTGAAAGCTACTCCTGCATCACCATCAACAGCACCCAACATTCCGGCGATCTTCCATGTAAAAATACTGAAGAATTTAGGTATGTGCAGAACAATTCTAGCTTACTAATCAGAAAAGTGTAAAATATCTTGGTGGAAATCATACACATATCCAGGAAAAAGAGCAATTAGTGTCAGAACTCAGAAACTTGTCTGTGCTTCTGGTATAAATGGGAAGAGAAACGTTACTCATTTAAACAAAATTAAGCTTTTATTTATTCAAGTCATTTGGGGGCTAGTGTTCTATTTAACTGACTTATTACACACATAAAATTCACATGACCACTAAAATACCATAAATACAACCCAACTTAAAAAATTTTTTTTATTTTTCATTGACGCATAGTAATTTTATACTGTGTATTTCGGGAGAGCAGTGTGACATCTCAATACATCACACACAGTGTATAACGTTCAGATCGGGGTGACTGGCGTATCTACCACCTGGGGTCTCTGTCATTCTTTATCATTATCCAAATAACACATTTGTCCTACTGTGCTACAGACAGAGCTTGAGCAGTTATCCCTCCGTCCTCTCTGCTGCTGGACCTGTTAACCACCCTTCCTCCACCTCCTCTTCCCCACACCGCCCGGCTCTCCCCACTGCTGTTCCACTCAGTGCACCTCCGAGACAGACATCTTAGTTTCCACATATAAGTAAGAACATGTGATGCTGGTTTTTCTGTTCCTGACTTACTTCACTCAACGTAACACCCTCTAGGAGAACTCAACTTTTGAAGTTTTCTTTCTTTTTTTGGTGAATCAGAAGGCATTTCGGGATCTCAAGGCACACTGAAATCACCATCGGTAAGGTCAGTATGACCATCAGTTATCACCACTGACCCAGAAATTTGTGAGAGGTGTGGCCTAATATGCAGGTTACACCTTGAGGATTCAGTTTCGGATTGAATTCCTTATTTGTCGGGGAGGGCGGCATATGCCTTTCATAAAATGTGAGGTTAAAAAAAAGATGGTGATGTTAACTCTCCTTTTTTTTTTTTGCATTTCAGATGACTCAGAACTTGCCATCAAACAATTTAAATAAACCCAGTGTCTCAAAAGTTAAAAGTTCAGCTAAATACATTTTACGAAGTAAAGAAAGAAGTTGGAAATCTGGATGGGTGTTTATTTGGCAGTTTTTCTAAGCACTTAATAGCAGTAAACACAGAAGATAAAAATCCCTTCCTTCAAAGAGATCACACTTCAGTGGTGTGTGTGGGGTGAGCTGTATGGGTAGGAGAAGGGGACAAATGCTGTAGAAGAGAACAAGGCCAGGCAGTGAGGGGACAGGGACAACGGGAAGACAGCGAAGGCAGGAAAAGTTTTAAATAATGTGATTCAGAGGCCCCAAAAGCTCTATGTATAGGATACGCCTTACTTTTTTAGTTTATATAAAAAATTATGTAAAATACTCTAAACAGCAAAATATGTCCACAGGCCTTTAACACTACAAAGAAGTAAACAACTATAATTATAAATTTCAGAAAAATTCAGGGCACTGTTTTCATCACCTACTATGGGAGCAATTAGTTATGCTTGTTCTTATCCCCAAAGGACTTTTAAGAAATCCAGCAAACGAACAACAACAACAACAACAAATGCCCTTTAAAGGAGGAACTTAGAAAGTGGCCCTGTGTGTGTGTGTGTGTGTGTGTGTGTGTGTGTAGGGGCTCCTTTGAGGATGAGATGCGAAAACAAGAACCACTAAAATCACTGACACTGGGGACAGTTTTTAGAATTTGAAGTGCATAAAATGTTAAAAAACAGCAGCTTTGAAGGAAAAAAGTAATTGCTCTCAAAAACAAATAAAAATTTCTAAAGATTAGAATGTGATAGCCATTTTAAGAAAGTTAAATGGAGAACTTCCAGGAATTAGTGAAGTTTGGAAGATTAAATATGAACAATAAACTAGAACATGTTATATAAATGTAAGCTAGATTCTAATTTGAATTTTCCTAAGAAGTAACAAAAATAATTTCTGTATTTATATCACCTTTATCTGATAATTTTAGTTGATCAATATTATATCATCTTGGTTCATGAAAAATAAGGCACAGTACTTAATGAGACTGACAAAAAATAAATTCTGATGTCCTGCTGAAGTTACAATTTAGACAAAGAAACCTCGGTCTTGCTCTTCTCTTCATCTCTGCCTGACCACTTTTTCACTAGCTGGTGGCTTCCTGAATGGGCACAAGAACAGGCCTCGCAGACTGCCGAAGACACGCTGCTTCCCCAGCCCTGTAGTCAAACTGACCACGGACCAGCAAGTCTTCCAAAATGGCATTCTTACATGTCATCTCAGCTCATCCTGGCTTCATAATATGCCTATGAAACAAAGCAGGCTTCTAATTAATTACTATTTTTAATTAAAGGAAGGAGAAGGTGAGCCGAGCTCCAGAGGAGCGAGAGCAGCGGAGCTGGGTCTCTAGGTCTCAGGTCAGGGTGTGCGGGAGGCAGGACAGACTCCCAGCCTACTGCGTCCCGCGCTCCGCGTCAGGCAGGGGCTGCCCCCCTGCATCTCCAAGGCCACCTCCAGCTCCTTCAGGAGACTCCCTGCGCATCTCGTAGCTGACACGGGCTTTTAGGAGAGCAGCCTGAAGGTAATTCATGTGTATTTCAAAAGCATTACATCTTATTATTCCTTAGAGAAACTCCAAGTGCCTCACATACATCATTGCTTTTGGCCTCATCCTGTTTTCTACAGTATCGTGAATAGAGTTCATCTTTCTCACTTCAAATTCCAAATCTGTGCCAGAAGCAGCCAGAACTTGGGTCCATCATACTGCACACAGAAGCCATCCTTTGATAGTTATTGAGTGAGCAACACTTAAAGCTTTAAGCATTTCTAAAGAAAAATAGTTCTACACAGACATATGCTTCCAGAGTGAATTATATTGCTGCCTCCAAACAAACTGCTGCTCTGGACACTACCAGTGAGCGGAAAGCAGGCACAGCAGCGACCAGCAGAACGGCTGCGCTTGGTGCAGCATCGGGAGGGAAACGACCCTGAAACAAGCTGGAAAAGCACTCGGAACAGCGAATGTAAAATCGGCCCGACACTTACACACATCAGGAGAGTGTGCAGTTGTCAGGAGAGTGAGGCACGCCCACACGGGAAAAGGGCCGGGCTCTCCTGGGGTTTCAAGCTGGAAGCTTGGAAAGCTATTTGGGTAAGAGAAAGCCATTTCTGTCTGAATGAAAAAGAAAGGTGCGTGCATGTGTGTGTGCACTCGGGTGTGTGTACCAAAGAAAACAGGCCAAATTTACAGCTATTTTAAAGAAAAAAGATAATGGAAGACTCATTTTTAAATTATATTCGTCTTTGTATTTTTAATCATTGATGACTAGTGTGCTGGGGAGTCAGTTCTCACCTTAGAAACATGTTTTCTGCTGTTCATGAGAAAGCGCTTTCTGTGGCCCTGAGTTCTGTGGGCTTCGGGTACGTTTAGGTGTTTGGTGGCACTTGTGCCAACACGTGCTCTCCCTTTACTCTGCTTTCCCTTCTCCCGTCACGCCCACTGTGTACTTCCCTAGCTCTCAAGCTTTTCCTGCTTAAATACCTACTTCTCTTCCATTATTTGGTCAGCTACAGGCTGCATTTGCTTGCAACTTCCGTGTAAATCTTGCGGCCCATTCCCTCCACGTCCCCCTTCCCAGGGCGTTGCGGGGGAATGTGCTTCTCTGGCATAGGATCTAGCATTTTCAGCGTTTCTACAAAAACTCAGAACCAAACACTGAACCCTAAAGCTGTAAAACATGCCTTAGGGTGTAATTATTAATTACATACTCTCCTACACAGCAATTTTTCTAGGAATCTACCCGAGAAATATCAGATGTGCAACATGTTATATACATATTTTCCATATATAAAACATTTTAATTAAAGCATTGTTTGTAATGTTAAAAGAGAGTAAAATAAAAAACCAAAATGTCCATCAGTAGAAGGCTTGGTAAAATCTATCATGGAACATTTCACAGAATGAAATATTCTACAATCATCAAAAGAGAATGGTGACATTTTATGAATCTGTGTAACACAATTTCCAAAATCTAACAAGAAACGGAAACTCAAAGCACACAAAAATGAGCACAGTAAACTAACATTTGTGCAAATGAAGAAAAAATGATCCACGCACACAGGAACACGTGCAGATGCACACACACACAGACACATGCTCACTTTCCCTCCTCCTTTGCTCCTGGCACTGTGCTGGGGCTGATTTGCTGCCCGCTCAGCCCCACACCCGCCTTCCCAGACTCCACTCTGCGCTGGGACTGGGGTCCTGTGCACTACATTTCCCAGCCTCCTTGCCAGCTGGCTTCCGGCTCAGTCCTGCCAGCAGGGGACACTAGCGAGATGAAAGGCAGAAGGAAAAAGAGGAGCATTCTGCCCCTGGCTCTGGATGCCAGGTGGCGGCTGTGCACAGCAGTGGCGGCAGGGCGGGCAGTTCTGGGAGTCAGAGCACCTTTCCAGGGGGTCGGGCCTTGCTGACAAGGAACCCTCCTGGCAGATGCAAGCCCATATTAACATCTCCAACAACACAGCCGCAGGATGAGCTCGCAGGCTCCACACTTTTCAGTGTATCTCTGAATCTATTCAGATTTCAAAATTCTGAGCCAACATTTTTAACATTTTAATTTTGTGAAAGGCTTCAACCAGCTCCGGTGTTAAGGTCACATGTACCTCTGTATGGGCTTGTTCCCAAAATCCCCGAGAGGTCTCCTCGAGTACAACCTACAGTTCCCATGAATTTTCTAAATTCTCCCATGTACAGGTGCATCTATCTATATACAAAACTAAATGTAAAAATAAATAAAATTGAAGCAAAATCTTTGACATCTCAATTCAGCAACTGAAACCAATTTAAGTTTAACAGGAAGAGAAATTCCACTGTACATTGGAGTAGATCATATAAAACTATGCTTTTTCCTACAGTACCCACCATTCCCACAAGGTACCCATGACTTTAAGTTAAGTTGATGGAATGAATGTCTCTCAGTTGCGCACTAGCCATGTGGCAAGTACTCAGTCGTCACATATGACCAGTGGTGACCTTACTGGACAGCGCAGGTCAGACATCCCTTCCATAGCCACAGGAAGCTACACTGGACAGGGCTGTTTTGCTTTAGAAGGAAAGAAGAACTTCTCTTAAAGAAAACTCTTTGCTGGGAAAACTCCTTAATGGATCCTGCCTATATTTGCTTTTGATTTCTGCTTTATTCTTTGACCCAGAAAGGGAGTTCCCTAGGAATGGAACGAAAGGGAAGGATTGTATGAAGGGAAAAAACGTTCAATATTCTGCACAACAAGACCACAGGAAGTTGCTAGTGATACCTTAGGAAGAAGTCTTGGCTGTCTGAGAAGGTTCAGAAAAGGAGAACATGGGGAGGCTGAGAGGTACCAAAGAGGAAGAATGCAAATGGGACCCCAGGGAAACACTGGGGAGAAGTTCTCCGAGAAAGATCACAAAATGTAAGGCCGGTCATGTCCAATGATCATGAAAAGTAACGTTGCTGCCTGTATTGTGTCAGAGCTGTTTGACTGCCCCCAACCTTCTGTAATAATCTTCTGTACACAAGAGCAATGAGTTACTGGGCTTTGAAGCTGTGAAGGAAGCAAAACCCGGTCACAGAAAAGGCATCAGCCACAATAGGGAGGCTAGCGCGGCCCGTCAGAACCAGCAGAAGCAGTGATCACTGCGCAAACACCAGCACCCCAAGGAAGGCCGGGAGGTGCTGAGAGGCCTGAGGTGCACCACAGTATGGGGGTGGCGCCGGAGCCATGCGACAAAAATGGTAACACCAAGGGCAGGAGGGCTGCGGGCCATCCAGGTGGCGCGTGTGTACACAGAAGATAGACTCTGCCAGGAGGCACCACACAGGACAGAAAAATGTTGGTCAAGGAGCTTTTTTCAAAATAACACTCCGGGGCACATACTATATCCCAGGCACTATTCCAAGCCATGTGTGTGCACACTCATTTAAATCTCAGCACAACTCTGAAGTGTTATCATTATTATCTTCTTTCTGTAAGTAGGGAAGACATGAGACATAATTCAGACTCAGTCAGTCTGGCCCAAAGCTGCTCCTCTTACATACTCCACTCTGTTACCTCCAAATGAAAGCTCAAGATACTAGTTAGGAAATAATAACTATTTTTTTTCTCTTCAGATGGGTGAGAGAGAGTAGAACTTTGATGTCTATGGTCCTCAACAACAGCATTCCTAATAAATCTGAAGAAGCAAACCATTATATGTTTTTAAGCTTCTATTTTAGGCTAACTTGTTGGTTAACCAATGACAAAAGCTAATAGTATAGTATAAACAATGTAAAATTTTTAAGAAAGAAGAAAACTACAACCTGAATAACAATCTAAATTCTTAATTTCACTCGTTACTGACTTTGAGCCTCACTGTGAGGAGGCACAAATACCGTGCAGAATTTAAGGAATGAACAAGAACTATCTTTGTATATTAAAACAATATAACCAGAAAAAAGATAGCTTCTAATGAATCCAAAGTAATACAAATTGATAGAGAATTGAAAGACTTAACATACAGTTGTAGTTGTTGAATGTTAAAGGATAATGAAGATAAAGCAGCAGAAGGGTTGTGTTGAGGATGTTTCTAAAGAACATTCAGTCTCCTCTCCTTATGTGAAGCGAGTGAAAAGTTGTGTGAACTACACTGCAGGTTCGGAGAGTGGCTTGGAATCTGTCATGCATCAGCGTGAACACTGAGCTAGTTAGCACAGCCCACTTAGAGAAATGCTTTGGGGTCTATTGTCCAATGTTTCGTTTTTAATTAAGAAAAGAAAAAAGGAGCTGGGCTAATACTATGACCTCCACCCCTCTGACCTGGTGGTAACAAAAGCCTCCAGGAGCTGTCTAGGCTCCGATGGCCCAGGTCAGAGGCACTTCAAAAAGACTGATCCTGATTCCGAAGAGCCCGTTAACATCACAGTCGTCCTTCTCCTTGTGCATCAGAGTTGGAAGAAGTATGCTACTTTGCCTTGAACCAGAGGAGGAACACTGAATATCTGAATAACTGGAACCCCTGCAATCATTTCCTGTTTATCAAATAAGACAAAGAGGTAGGCCTCATTATTTCTATTTCCTTCTGTAACAGTTCTCAGTGAGGTAAAAACCTGGGGTAGGGCAGGGAGCATTTAAATAAAATCATCCATGACAGCTAACATAGTTGAAAGGTCATTCTACTACAAGCAGCCTTAAAATTTCCAAGTCAACTAAGCAAAATTAAGAGAAAGAGTAATAACTCTCAGAAGCGTACAGGGCTTGAAATACTACACCCCACTTTGTGATTGTCCATCGTTAGGGGATAATGTCACACAGACACCAGTGTGCAGACCTAACGATGTTACCCCTTTACTTTGAAACTTCTGCAAGCTCTTTTTTGCAAGAAAAGAAAATGCAAACTCCCTTGAATAGGATGTGAAGGACTTTGTGTATGGATTCAGCAGAAGACTCCCTCAACTTAGAGACAGAGTCCCCACAGGAAGAGCGACTTCTAAGGGATGCGGGCAGAGAGGAGGAGGCAGGCAGACAGACCCCCTCCCTGGGCGCAGCCCGGATGACAGAAGCTACGGTGTGAACAGGCACATGTAGCAGTGAGGCTGCAGACACTGAGACTGTGAGGGGGACACAAACTGAAATTACTAAGAAGTATAGAGTGTGCTCAGTAATGGCCTATGACACATACACCTCCAGGCTCCCATCTCTAAATTCAAATAATGTAAGAGAATATACTTTCCATTACTTTTATTTATTTATTTATTTATTTGGTGCTAACTCGGGGCCTTGCACTCATTACTTTTGCTCTTAAAGAGCTATAAAATAATATATGTATTTGTACATACTACATTTAAGTTTATGCAAAAACCCTACAATGAAGAATAACATCCCCTGATCCCTTTAATTAATACCCACACTCTGAGAAACAACTAGTCTAGTAGGTGTATTCCTTCAGGATTTTACCGTGCTTTACATTCATAAATATGGGGCCACAAAATACACAGTATTGCCTGATAGTCAAGAGTTCCCAGATAAGTGGTACACTTCAGTTTTTATTTTTCTACTAGACAACGTTTTGAAGTCCATCGGTGTCAGCCCAAATAGACCTAACTTACTCTTTTACATTATGGAAAACTTAATAATCCACTTGGTCATTCCCCTATATTGGCTATTTAAGTAATAAGAATATTTTCACAGGGTCATTCAGAGTTAGGTAAGTTAGAAAGTGAGGAATAGTTCTGAGAATCACATATACTCATGTCCAAAACTCAGAAACACTGTATCTACTGGATGTCAAAAGTTTGTTTTCAATTTAACTGATTTCTCTTGTAAAACTGAGCCAGACTCATAATTCAGAGAAATCGGCTTTGTATTCCAAATGCAGCCAGAGAAAATAAAATCATGGTAAACGATTGTCAAAATGTATAAATATGTTCTGAAACTCTAATTCCATTTCTACCAAATTGCCCTAGCAATTGTTTGTCTTCATTTTCCAAAGAGCTCAGAGTCTTGACTACAGAATTTAGTTATCTGCTTAATCCACAGAACCCATTTGAGCCCAGATATCTGAACTTTCTTAAATAAGTTCACAACATTTTTTTGATGTTTTATTGGGTGATTTTTTTTTTGGGTGATGTTTAATAACCACCGTGTTCACAGAATGTTGGTGAGAAAATAGAGTCTTAGAAAGCCCTGTGGGTCCAGCAAGCCAAGCCAATTCAAAATGGTCCTTGGTACAAAAGAGGAGACCAGAAAATCCTTTCACCAAGTTCTCCACTGCATTAAAATTAAAATTTTACATCATTGGAGCTGGTTTCTTTCCAGTGTAGTATGAGTTGGCTGTGGTTAAGAACACAAATATGAAGGACATCTCAGTCACCTCCTCCGCAATATCAGACAGGTGGCAGAGAGGTGACAGCTCACAGTCTGCTGATCGATGACTTCATGCAGCACGGTAAACCCGCCTTCTGCTGTGATTTGAATGAATTTTCATTATACTGCATCTGTTTCTGAGTTCTGCCATGTCTACCTGCGCCTCTGACATCCTAACCTGTAAATGTGCCCTCCTGACTCACACTGACTAGGGACAGGATCGCATGTGTTTCCTGTGTGCTTGTTAGGGAGGCAAATGCGTCTCAAGGGGGACACTGCAGGCAGCCCTGAGGGCAGCGGGTCTGGAGAGGCCAAGCCCACATGATCTCTGTATACTGAGACCCCACACCACGCCATCCAGCAGGGACACGAACATGGGTCATGGGAAGAGTCACATGTGCCATCTCAAATTTTCTATCACACCACAAAGTAAAACTAACTTTAGCAATACATTTACTTTATGCATACACCCAGATATTAATATGCGATCAAAATTTAAAATGTATTGAAATGTTGTATTCTTTGCTCAGAATGTAAGTGGACCTCACAGATGTAGCACTTATCATCTGATTCGTTGTGTTTCAAGTGCTCAGAAGGCACCCATGGCTATCGGCTACCACCCCAGACAGCCCAGCTCAGGGGGACACCAGGGCCTTGAGGCGAACAAAGACCTGGGGTAGATTCCAGGTCCGCAACTCACTAAGCTGCATGAGCATGAGCTTGTACGTAAACTCTGAGCACTAGTGTCCCACTTAGGGACAAACAGCAAAAGACGACCTGTCTTCAAATCTCGGAAGAGAATTAGAGATAAGATATGCAACATATCTTGGCAATCATGTGTCTGGCACAGAGCACAGCTCAATCTACTCAACAGCCTTATCATCATGATGTGGGTTGGAGGAAAAAATTCCACTGTAAGAAAGTATAAATTCAAAATTTAAAAAAGTGAGAAGAAAAACAGGAAGTTGAAAAGAGCTTATCCAAATGTTTACTAAAACAATCAACTATTATCCACATAAACAAAAATAAACAAAAACCACATTCTCCAAAATTGAACAATGTCAAAATAAGATAATGTCAGAAATAGCGGTATGGTGGATTTTGCTTTTTACAGAAAATTATCCTTCTTAGTCATCCTTGCTGTGTTAAGAGGACTTTCTGGGTCTCAGGGGAATAAATGGCTGCAAGGCTGACTGGAAGGTTATTAAATGAACAGCACAGAAATAACATGTCAGGAACTAAAAACAGGATCCGCAAAGACTCTATTATGCATACTGATAACTGACCGTTCACTATATAATGTATAACCATCAATTTTTCACATAATTGTTACAGTATATTTTTCATTCATTTATATTAAGATATCAAAATGCAATGCAGAAAATACATAAAACATACCTCTGATAAAAATGTTTGGGCCGATTTCTGAGCTCCCACATGGAGCAGATATTCATATACATAGAGTGCTAACCTGAAAAATGAATAAAACATTTATTGAGAAGAGGAGTATTTAAAATTCATCCTTTAAATAACGCACATCTTTCCATAGCAAAAATGTTGTATACACTAACAGTGACAGGAAATAAACCCTTCCCATACCCACTTCAATGGGAATTTATAAGCTCAGAAAGAACTTAAACTAATTAAATTAGCATAGGAAGAAAAAGACAAATATGTCTGTTTTGAAAAGAAATAGCTAAATATGAACTTTTCTCTTGAACCATGTCAAAACATCATTCCCAGATGGGCAGGGTAGCACAAGCCTGTAATCCCAGCGCTCTGGGAGGCTGAGACAGGAAGACCTCCAGCTCAAGCCCACCCTGGCAAACGCAGTGACTGGGCAAGACCCCATCTCAAAATGAACAATCAAAGATAAAAGGGCTCAGTCCTCAGCGCAGTACCATCCCCGAAAGAGCCTCATGCCTTTTGCTATGCTTAACGTAACCAATAATTTATAACCAAATATTAATAGTATCCAGACCTCACTGTAATATAAAATCTCTTAGTAAAATAAATGAATTAAATTATTGGATTTTTCCAACAAGCCCGTATCCTTCGATCTTTCTTGGCTGGTTGTGTGCCGAAGCTTGTACCGAGTGTCTATTTTAACACTTGCTTAGCAGCCCTCCTTCCTCTCCAGGTGTGACTGTTAAATCGATTAATATCTTCACTTCTAAAACATTCGCATTTACAGCATTATGTAAACTTTAAAGACAACAGATCATAGTAAGCATGTGGGTGCTTACAGTTTAAAAGTTTATACAAAATTGTATATACATTTATTGCTCAAATATAGGCTATTGAGTGTTTAGCACACACACTACTCTCATTATCTCGTGGGTTCAGAATTTTTAAGCCACACCATGTGGCTCAATTTCATTTGAGCTGTTAAAATATTATTCAAAAACCCAAATTAGTCTGAGGCAGTGTTTTTAATGATATCTTGGACCTGTGCCCAGTGAGCTCACACAGTTCGGTTTCTGCTACACTCTATTTACCAATATTGAACCAGGTTTACAGTAAACAATGCGACGTAACAATAACCACAGATCTGCATAGCCATGTCGCTTCTCTTGCCAAGCCAGTTCTTGATTGTTAAAGACTGATGGCGTCGGCAAAGTGATAACATTCTTTACACACATGAAAACACACCATGCATCTGTAACACGAGGAAGCCTGTGCACATTAAGTGCCTCTGTCCACTGAATGCTCTCCCATTCCAAAACCGCCAAATGTACACTTTATAGCTCCTAAGCCTCTCAAGAGAGGAGACATCTGCTAGAGCTGCTCACACGTAGAAAGTGTATTATGGACAGCGAGCACATGAGGGTAGTTTTGAAACATCTCCCAATCTCTTCACATTGGACAACACTTCCCGGTCGGTGCCTCTCCACTCTTGCCTCTTCCCCCACACTCGTGAGGGACACAGCATGGTCCTTTCAGGCAGTGCCCCCAGGGAAGTGTGGCTCACCCAGGGGACATCAGAAGGGACCAGGGACTGGAATATCTCTATGCTTTAAACAAACATTCCTGCTGGCGAATCTTGTCACACATGCTTCAGACACACATCCCGCACACTGCCTCTCCTCTTGCCACGCCCAAGCCTGTCCGGCGACTCATCAACCATGATAGGAACTTTTATGCTGAAAAGGGAAAATTACAAAATCTTCCCAGAGAGACCCTGATGCCTCCAAGTTGCCCACCAATGGCAGTGCCACCCTACTGAGAAGAAAGAGCCTCCGGTAATTCCTTGTGGCTGATAAAACCTTGGTCCGGAGCTAAAACATGGTATGCGGGAGGCAACACCACATCAAAGGCCGGCCAGTACGGTGCTCTACCGCTTCAGGGAATTTGAGAGTAAGAGGCAGAAGGAAACAGAGGCACGACGCTGACCTGCTGGGATGTGAACAGGTCTCAGCTGAGACCACAGCACAGTGACTGGTGTGTCCTCTCAGTTCTTACAGTCCATCGAGTTATTTCCCTAGAACGCAGTAGTCGCTCCATGTAGTATAAAGGTGCTAATAAATTGCTTCGGTTTTTCCTTAAGTAAATAATAAAAGGGATATCTAATTGCAATTAAAATTAAAAGCAGCAATTCCACGTTCTCCTCTCTGGGGGCTAGACAGGGCTGCGGAGGCTGTGCTGGGGTTCTGCAGGCCCGGGCGCCCCTCCTGCCCTGGGACCTGCGCGGCCTGGTGTCCTCAGCAGCAGGCGACACAGCCGGAGGGCCGGGAAGGCCGGCGACACCCCCGCGTTCAGGAACCTCCGGAGGGAGGCAGGCGCTGTCCCTGCTCCGGACGCACAGCCAGCCGGTCTTTTAGAGATCAGCTCCACGCGCAGAGTTTTCCAACCTGCCTGCAGCCTCGTCCTCCGGCCCACGTCCCGACAGCTTCTCTAAATTAGTCTGGAGTTTCTAACAAGACGTTTGGTTCCTACACTGACTACTCCCGGAGTCGCACTCAGCTCCCCCACCTGTTTTCATGGCACCTGCGTTCACCAGGACGGAAGCACAGTTCATCTTCCCCGGTCTCCTCACTGCTCGCAGGGGAAGAGCGACACCCTCCTGGCAGCAGGAATCAGTGTCCTCCAAGGAAATCACTGAAGCCGCCGGAAGCGACACAGCCCGCAAGGAAAGATACCGCGCAAACCGTCGACACGAGATCACTTGGCTTCAATTTCTACTACACAGAAGATTTCAAGGTAAATATCGGCGTTACCAATATTTAAACTGCATACTTTTGAATTAATTTCCTATCTCTCTTTTCATGATCTTTAAAAAAATGTAAGTACTTTTGCTAAAGTACAGAGTGGCTACTTAAGTAGCTCGTAATATGCTCTAAATACTTAGAAAACATTAACAATCGTGTAGTAAGAAGTGGTCACAGAAAGTAGACTCAGTCTTATTAATCATTACTACATTAATAATTTAAAAAATGTATCAGTGATTCATGGATCATGTATCTTCAAATTATCTTCAGTTTGTTCTAATTTTAAATTGGATTTTGAGTTATCAAAATCATAGCGAACAATTCTAGACAGGGAGTCAAAGCTGAAAATACGAAATATATCTGACACAGCACAACACCCTCTTCATTCCCTCATCACTACAGGTGCCTCGTCTTCAAAGGAAGAGCAAAAGTAGAGGTCTAAAAGGGAAGACTACAGTGAAGAACCAAGTCTGAGCCCATTTGGGGCTGCCCTCAAAACAGTAGTCACATCCGTCCTTTGTGTACTATACCCCCAACTACTGACCATGCTCACACCCGCTCGGAGACAGACGGGACAAGCCAACAGTGACGAAATCCACAGTGCAGATTCTATCTACCGTCAGTTCTAACAGTCAAATCCCCTTCAACTCGGCTTTATGAATTCAAAACCTGTAGTGATTTGGGTGGGACAGGTCCACAGCCTGGCCTTTTATAAAAAAATCAAAGAGTGGGGGATCACACTTACCTTTTTACCTTGCAAAGAATTCTAAAAATGAGGGTTTTTAAAGATATGCAATTAGAAGAGAATTAATGACACATAGAAATGAAGAAAAAGAGTTTAAATGGCTGACTGTCTCTCTTAGGACCAAATAAAATTAAAAAGAAATAAAAGACTGAGAAAACAGGATACACAATTACCTGTAATAGGATGACAAAAGCCTACTATAGTTAGTATATAAAAATCATGACTAAATGATCTGCCAGGATATAAATATCTTAATTTTTAAATAGTGAGCAAGGTATGAAAATGAGAAGTCAAGTAAGAATGGTTATCAAGAGCCAGTAAGCGACCTTAAGGAAAATTGCTCAACTACATAGCCACAAAAATGAATTTCAAAATTTCACTAATTAATGTACCTAACACTTTAAAACATTAAAGGCTGGATGTCTGTAAGGGTAAAATATGGACGTGTAAATGGTGCGGCTTTTCAAGGAAATAGCAAGGCAAGGTGGGAGGTAAGTTAGCAGGTGAAAGGGAAACAGGGAGGGTCTGCAGCGTGTGCCCACCTGCACCCTGGTTTGCTCTCCAGAGATGCCTCGTGCAAATGTCAGGGCAATGAGCACCACCTGGACTTCTCACCCGGGCGGCATCACTTGAGTTAAAACCGTGTTTTGCTGCAGGACTTTTTCTTAGAGACCAGAAGCCTGTAATAAGAGGGTAACTTTTTTATTGCATAACTTGTCTTTCATCTACTTGCTTCCCTTGAGCCTATATTACATATTTTAAAAGAAATAAGCAAATTTTAAAAATTAAATATTTTATAGTCTTTGACTCAGCACATTTTATTCTAAACCAAATCTGAAATCCAACTCTTTATAATGATGATTGTGGGGAAATGACAGCAGTGGAAAACTGACCACCTAACGGTCTGATAAGAGGGATTGTCATTTGCACGTGTGCTAGGAAAACATGTTTGAAAACTGATAAACGCTCAATTCACGTTTAAAATTTCAAGGTACCAAAACATGTACAATGTCCACAGAAAAAGAGCAGAAGGAAACAGGAGCTGCTGCTACTGGTAGAAGCATTAATAAAAAAAAGAAGAGACAGATGAAGCTGAACTGCTGCGGGTGAAACAGAACGACTAAGCAGAACAGGACGACCAGCGAGGCCCGCTCGAGCAGGCGGACAGACGAGCTCCTCCGCTTCCTCCGCTGCAGCCGGCACAGCTACGCTCTGACCAGCAGTCCTGGGGTGGGGGAAGGTGGAGCTGCGCCACCCACGCCGACAGCAACCTAAGGCGTTCGGCTACATGCAACTATTACACATGATGCACTTTCTGTAAATACTTTTTCCCAGTTAGTTGTCTGACTTAATTTTGGTCAGGTTTCTTCTCTAAATGGTGTGTGTGTGTGGGGGGGGTGGTTGAGATATTTTTGACCTTTTCTTGACAATAGAACGGCAACTTTATTTTTTTATTTTTTAATTGAAAAATCATATTTACTTTGGTATACGACATGATATTTTGATCGAAGTATACATTTTGGAAGGGCTATTCAACATATACATTATCTCATATATACTGATCATTTTTGTAGTGAGAGCAGTCTAATTTCACCACAATCTTCATGTGTATGTTATCACTGACTAGAGTCACCATGTTTTCTCTCACAGATCTCCTGAACTTGTTCCTCCTATCCAGCCAAACCTTTGCATGCTCTGACCAGCATCTCCCCCGCTTCTGCTCCCCCAGACGTAGCCGCCCTTCTTCCATCTGCTTCTGAGCTGACTTCGTGAGAACCCACATACAGGTCAGACCAGGCCATGTTTGCTCTTCTCCACCCGGATTATTCACTTAACACGATGCCTTCCAGGGGAGTCCCGAGTCAGAATTTTCCTTCTTTTTTAGGCTGAAGAGCATTATACACACACATGTGTGCGCACATGCTCTCACAGATGTGTACTCTTTTCTTACCATTCCTCTACTGATAAACATTTAGGTTGATTCCAAATGTTGGCTTTTGTGAATAGCCCATAATGAACATGAGAACACATGCATCTCTTGGACGTACTGACTTCATTTCCTTGCAGAGACGTCTGGTAGAATCGCTGGGTTCTATGGTGTGAGGAAGCGTCACGCTGTTTCTGGTGAAGGCTGTGCTGATTTACATTCCCACTAAGGGTGCCAAGAGCTCCCTTTTTCTCCAGCCTGGACATTTATTATCTCTTCTGTTGTTGATAATAGCTATTCTAACAGTTGTGAGGTTCTATTTCATTGTGATCTTAATTTGCACTTCCCTAATTATTACTGATGTTGAGTATTTTTTCACATACCTGTTAGCCATTTATATCTATTCTGAGAAATGTCCATCAAAGTCTCTGCCCATTTTTAGATCAGATTATTTTGTTGTTTTGCTATTGAGTTCCTTATATATTTTTAATACTAACTCCAGAGGAGATGTTTGGCTTTCAAATATTTCCTCTCATTCCATAGCTCATTTCTTCACTCTGTCGATTGTGTCCTCTGCTGCGCAAAAGCTTTTTAGTTTGATGTGATCACATCTGTCTAGTTGTGTTTCGGTTGTCTGTGCTTTTGTTGTTATATTCATGAAACTGTTGTAAAATCAATGTCATGAATTTCCTCTGATTTCTCCAACAGTTCTACAGTTTCACACCTTAAATTTTTCATTAATCACTTCGATTTGACTTTTGTACTTGATGTGAGATGAGTCCCTAACTTCATTCTCCTGTGTGTGGATAGCCAGTTGCCACAGCACTATTTATTGAGGAGAATGGCATTTCCTCATTTATGCTCCTGGCATCTTTATTAATAATCAATTGACCACAAATGTGTAAATATATTTCTTGGCTGTCTATTCTGTTCCATGAGTTTGTTTCTTTTTATTGCATTTATTCCATGATGTTCTGATTATTATAGCTTTATAGTATGCTTTCAATTAAGATAGTATGTTGCCTCCAATTTTGTCCTTTTTGCTCAAAATTGCTTTGACTATTCAGGGTCGTTTGTGGTTGTATACAAACTTTAGGATATTTTTTCTATTTCAATGAAAAAAGTCATTGGAATTTTGATAGAGGTTGCACTGGATATTTAGATTGCTTTGGGTAGTATGGACATTTTAGCAATCTTAGTTCTTCCTATCTGCCTATTGAACTTTAAAATCAGAAAATGTCACTGCCGCACCACCAAATAAAATTATTTTAAATTTACTTTATGAAAAATTACAAATTCTGGCAGAGTTGAACTGTTTCCATTCACTTGAATAAAATGCATTACACGTCTGTCGTGAGGTATCATCTAGCAGAACAGGAACCGGGTAACTTTCAACTAAGTAGGCAAAATCACTGTCAAAGAGTCCAGTGGTGGCAAATTCTCAACCATCTTTGAAAATGAGTGAGTTTATAGTCCAAAAAAGATGTTACTTGACCAATTCTTTCTATAATCTAGCTATGTAATTTAAGGGTAATTTCTTTCTCTGAAAATCACAGAAAATAAGTGACTATGGGTGACATATAAAAATATAACTTTTTTAATACAGCATTGCTAATTTGCAAACAGATTTATCAAATCACATGTAAATAAAAGACAAATATTGCCTATAGTTCAGAGCTAATTTGTCTTTGTACACACATATATATGCACACCAATAGTATAAATGTGTACATATAATTCTAAAATGAATCATTATTTCATGAAAGTTGTCTAATAAAAATGACCTTTTAAAAATCTGAATTCACAAAACAGTACGGAGGACATGAGTTTGCATCACAGAAAGGCCTTTAACCTTCCCATTCATCAAGAGTTTCCTTTACTTTATGCTTGCTGGTTACAGTAACATAATTTAAAACTCACAAAAGTTTTTCAAGAAAATGTACTAGAACGTGGGCTAATTGTAGATACCTTCAATTATGCCTCTGAGCTCTGTGAGGAGACAGAGCTATGGACTGTGTATAAATACCACTAGGTAACTGCCTGTGAAATGAAAAGTCCAACTACCAATAAACGGCCATCTCTACCAACCTTACATAACATCCTCTATCTGCTCTTCACTTAGGTCTGTCTCTTAACTATTACAGAACCTCTCGCAAGCTATCATTTTAATATTCCAAAAATATGTAGTGTTGAGACTTAAGAGTGGGTGGCCAGTTAACATGGGAAAGATCATCTATGGAAAACTGCAGTGATGACAAATAATTTTGTTTCCAGTTTTCCATCTTCTTTCATTTAGAAAGGAAAAGGAAAATGATTCAAATAAATATAAAGCCTCCACATTAATGAATCCCCATTTGCAATTTTAAAATTATTTTTGTTAGTTCACTACTACCCAAAGGTAGAGGAGAGGCAGGGTAGAAGAATACCTTCAGAAAACAGCTGTTCCTAATTTCTCTTGAAATTAAACTACCATAATCATATTAACTGTCTTTTTTATCTCTGTATCTCCAGCACCTAAATTAGTAGTATCCAAATTAGTACTATCTGTTTTAACATATCACCCTCTCAGAACCCTTGAGACTTGGCCTCTCAGTGAAATGCTGAGCTGTTCTACAACAACAAAGTTGCCAAAACAACTCCTTCACCCCCATTCCTAGCGCCTATTTAATTGTATGTGGTAGATTTAGGTCCCGTATTTATTTTTCATAAAAGGTCCTCAAGAGGCACAAACCCACCTCTCTCCTCATTTCCTTTGAAGAGGAAATAAAACAAGGTTAGGGAATAAATTTTAAAAGAATATAGAGAGACAGAGAGGTATTTTGGAAAAGGTCTCACTGCTGTTGTTTTAACACTGATAAGTAGTATATATCCAAATCCCACTTCCAGTCTTTTAACTTTACATCCCAAATCAGTGACCAGAGAAGCCTGAGCTCCAGAGAATTTAAAATAGAGAGCAAAATCAGAGGCACATAACAGGGAGTAGGGACATAGCTCTTCCTCAAATGGGAAAGGGGTCAAGAAATAGAGGTGGGGGGTGAGAAAAGGAGCCAAGATGTGTTGTGTCCACACACTGACTCTCCACGAGGAATATAAATGCCCTGTACTTCAAATGTGCACTAATACACATTTAGTAGCCACTATACAGTGGCTCGGGAATAAGAGACATCCCTTTTCTACATCTGGCATGTGTCTGAAAGACACTTAGGAGATCTTTTGCATTTTAAAATTTTATTTGTTTTTTATTTGTATTAGTGTGTAGTAGAACAGCTCAGCATTTCACTGAGAGGCCAAATCTCAAGGGCTCTGAGAGGGCGACATGTTAAAAATGGGTGTCCAAGAGGAATTCTTAACTAACACCTTGACTGCAGGAAGCCAAAGGGTTCTTCCTGCAAGTACTCCTGGTATGAGAGAGTCATTCATTCATTTAAACTTATTTATTGGATACTACACACTAATACAAATAAAAAACAAATAAAATTTAAAAATGCAAAGGAAGTTCTCCTAAGTGTCTTTCAGACACATGCCGGATGTAGAAAAGGGACATCTTTTATTCCCGAGCTACTGTACAATCCGAGTGTTGGCCAGCGACACATATCAGTGCCACCCATGACTCCTAGGTGACAAATGCCAACAGTCAGCCAGTGAAATGTCCCAAGCAGCACTGGCAGCCACCGAGCAGCTACTCGTGGGACTGTGAGCTGCGATTAGCAGCGAACGGGATCAGCCTGATCAAGTGTTTAACAGCGCTTATGACCTGGTGTTAAGGAGCTGTGAAAAGTTAGAACTCTCTTTGTAACACTGTCTTTTAAAGTTCCTCATCATTAACAGGCTAAGAAACAGATTTAGTGTGTCCAAAACTCTGCCTAGGAAGCCACACAATAACACCATATACGTTTATTTTAATCATACTTACAACTGCTATTTCTTTATATTCTTAGTTTTAAAGAAATAGATAAATAATATACATATATACAGATATTGAAGATAATAAATTAAGCATTAGCAAAAATAATTGCATCAGCTAACACGGACATGAATGTCAATGAAAGACTGAACAGTTAGCCAGCCAGCGTAAGAAGTTACTTTGGCGATGTATTAGTGCCATCATACAGACATGGTGCTGGCAGGAGGGTTAGGAGTTAAACGCTTTGGTGCGCCTGGGAATAGAAGCACTTACCTTGTGCAGAGATGCAAGTTCAAAATTACTATCAAAATTTACTATCAATTTGTAAGACTGAAAAGAGCAAAGATACAAAACTGAGAATTAATTTTAAAAGCTAATTAAATCGACAGTTTGCATAAATATAGTTATTCATATAATTCAGTAAAATTTTCCATCCAGTGTTTGAACTGAACTGTATAAATTGGAATTACTGTCCTGGATGCACTTTACAATCATATTTACTGCAAGTCAAACTGAAGATTATACTCAGGCTCCTACGTCCTACAGAATCTGATATGCACAGGTTAAGTCATTCCTGGCTTTCTGTGTCTCCTCAGATGGCAGATTTTCCTTTAAATCCACTCAAGCACTGGTGGTGCCACAATGCTTGGTAACCAATCCTGGAAGGCTTCCTGTGTACTGTTTCACTATCAGGTCATCACAATTAGCAGACATCAGACTTGCACCTATGCCACAGAGGAGTAAGTGAGTGTGGACTGGAACTTGTGCTGTGTTCAACTAGAAAACTGGGTACAAATATATGAAACAACTGATTTTTTACCTCGGACAACAACAGTGCAGGCTGACAATACTTGAGAAGAGAGGAAGAAACTAGGTTGGGCTCTGTCATGTTCCTAGCTTTTGGCACATCCAGAAGACACAGAATACAGAAGAGCAGTCTCTTGAGTCGGGATGAAGATGCCAAATTTGGACAAGGTTTAGGCAGCTGGAATTTGAGGGGCAGAGTAGCACAAAGGAGGGAGCTATACAAAAACAAAAACTTGGACAATCTGCACAGGGCCCTGCTGTCCACACATAGGTTAAAACTCCACAAAAACAGGCAAAGAACCATTGAGACACTGTCGGGGGAGCCACCGAGGACTCAGTAGAAAGACTTCACTGATTGGCCCAATCTTGATGGATAATTTCTACAATGCAAATCAAGATTTTAAAGAAGCTCAAGCACAGCCTAATTAATGTGATTGAAAAGTAGCTTTAAACGAAGATAAGTAGCCTCTTTCCCCACCCAGAAAAAAAGTGATCCTAGGTGTAAAGTCAAAGATACTAGAATCTTTGCATAAAAGGCTTGACCAAATGACTGAACTGTATGAACTGCTGCTTTTACATAAAGATCAATATGCAGTAGTAAGAAAAGCCAATAGAGGGACTAACATTTTGTTGCTATAAATTCACATTGAGCATTTCTTCTGTGACAGTCTCAAGAGTTCGTAGTCTTCTAGCAGGTCAAATTTTTACGTCTCAAACAGGATCAAGAGGCAGGGAAAGGACTCATGTAAAGAGTCAGGTGACAGCAAAAGGTCCTAGGATAATGGCATTGTCCAAGGCTGCCTGTAGTTGTCTTTCAGGCCAACGACACACACATAACTTCCCGCCTGAGTGGATGGTGCCATTGCTGGTCAGGAATCACTTTCCCCAAGTGGAAAGAAGGGCAGAACCTACTTTGTGCTGGCTAGGAGGACATGGCGGGTGCCCAGATTTCACTAAAATTGATGACATTTACTAAAAGCTAAACACAAATCAATAGATACAATGTGTTAATCTAGCACTACCCCATAGAACCAGACTAGATGTAGAGGTGATACCAAGGGTTAAAAAAAAAAAGGAAAAAGAAATGTTCTTCAAATAAATTTTCATTTATCAGTTTTATAACCATGAAATTTCTTCATGCATTCTAATATGAGTAGCCAAGGTACAATGACTAACCAAATTTTCTTAAGTAGTTTAGAAATAATTAGGCTATGAAATTTTATCCAGCCTAGTCATCCTAACCCAAAGTAAATTTCCTTAAGGAAAGAAAAGAGAGAAATTAAATGTAATGGAAAGGTTTCATTTTCACTTTTGAAATTAACCAGGTTAAATTTTTGTTCTAATTCATAAAGAATTGATTTCATAGTTCATAATATTCAACTTCTTGATTATTTTAACCAGGTGAATTATTAGTTAAATGTTGTTTCTTCGGTTTGATGGTATAATAACACTTCTACCAAAAAATAAGTAAGTAAAGCACAAAAGCTTATTTAAAGTCAAAGGATATTAAGCCTTTTAGCAGTAAATATTGGAATATATTTTAATTTAGTATCTTTATAGAAGGTCTTGTTAAATTTTATATATATATACCTATTTAAGGTTTTCACCTTTTGTACAGGAAATTTAAAGACATAAAGAATTATCTTTGCAAATTATTTTTCAAAGGCATAAATTTGATAAGTCAAAAATGACCTTAAAAATGATCTTGAGAACCTTGCAACTTTAAAACATACATATACCTTTTCATAGTCCAATTCCACCTGTAGATTCTACAAAGGATTTTTATGAAAGTTTTACTGGCAGCAAAAAAGAGAAAGAAGAGCATAATAACCTGTGTGTCGAAATTTATGAAAATTATGAAATTATGGTATCACATTTATATATATGTACAACAAAATCGTGAAAGTATATAGAATACAGTGCTACAAAGTAATTACACTGAACATCGACTAGGACCAAATGCAGGTGACAGTTCCTTGCAGATGGGAAGGCAAATGGTACAGCAACTGTGGAAGAGGGTTTGGCCGCTTGCAAAACTAACTGCAGTCTTACCACAGCAGCCAGCAATTACGCTCCCAGCACTGACCCAAATAAACTGAAAACTTATGCCCATGCAAAAACCTGATGGGAAATAACTTCCTTAGAACTTCTTCATGACGGTAGCACTCTTACTTGTCCTTATTCGTCCCACGATTCTTTTGTAATGTTTGCACATCCCATCTTGGCATTTAGATCTACTGGCTTTCCTTTCCCACTCACTCTATGTTCTCTGCTTCTTACAGCTTCCTTCCTTACCTCTGGCCAAAGCCCTGTGCTCACCCAGCTGTGACACGTCTGGCGATGTCTTTCACGGGTGGACCTACTTCGCCATCACCACATTTCCAGTATCCACATTAATGTGCACCGTCAAGCGAGGCTGGCGCTTACAGTGCGCTCCTGCTTTCCCTGAAGGGATTCTGGACAAGCTTTGCTCACTGCGCACCCCAGCAGCGCCGCTGGCACACACTCCTTAGCATAGCAGGACAGAGACTCTACGAGAAGAAAACACCTGTGACACAGGATCGGGGACCTTCATGCCCCAGGAGGACGTGGGCAGGTGTGCAAAGGAAAACCCCAACTGGAGAAAGACACAGGATCATTTTTTCTCTCCGTTTTCAGAGAACATTAAAAAATGGTTACTATTCTTGGTGGGGTGGGGGGTGCTGGGGATTGAACTCAGGGGCTTGTGCTTGCTAGGCAAGCACTCTACCACTGCACTAAATCCCCAACATGGTTACTGTTTTTATAAACCATTATTTGGAGCCTTTTTTTTTTTTAAAGCTCTGAATAAAACAATCAGAATCACAGGGGTTTTTTACTGCAGGACTTGAGCGACCTCCTAGCCTCGGTCTAATCTGTTTATACATCAGCAGCCTGTGCCAGAGCTGATTCTGTCCTCTCTCCATGTGGCAGCTTGTAAGTGTCTACTCAGCTTGAGGCTCAGGGAAGCAAGGAGACACCGCTGATGCAGTGCACTCGCACAGGCCGGCTGGCCACGTAAGGTGCTGTCACCACAGGGAAGAACGAGTGAGTAACGTGACGGTGATTCTGATCATCCGCCTTACAGACACACTAAGAAATGTGACAATACACACTCATGCTGATCACCATCACAGTCAGTAAGCTTCTAGTGCTATTCTAGATCTGAGATAAGAAGAAAATCAAGACACAAATCTCGCCCACAAATAATTGTCAGGTTTGGTAATGGGCCAAGACATATAATTAAAAATAAGACTGATGATGCAGCATCGCATATAATGGATACACAGTCACTAAAACATCAAAACTTCAAATAGAGACTATAGTAAGAGATTCTTGACAAAACAGATTTCACTCGCAGGAAATACCCTTTAATTCAGACATTAAGGGAAAGCAGGTAAGCAAGGATAATAGAGGATTTTCTAAGAAAGGGTACGAGCAGGAAAGAATTACCTGTTCTATATGCAACAATGGTGGCCAAAATAAAATTCTCTATGTTCCTGAAAGTAATGAATCGTTTCGTGTAATATTCTATTGTTGATATATTTCTACATATCAATATGTAATAGATTTTACTCTATATTATTATTATTGCTACTGAAGAGTAATAATAGCAACTTACACAGTGCTTTACAGCTTATAAAATGTTTTCACATATGGAAGTAAATTATTAATTAGTAGCAGCTTCAAGTAATATTATTTTATTAAGAATTTTTTAGGGTTGGGGATTTAACTCAAGTGCTAGAGCACTTACCTAGCAAGCACAAGGCCCTGAGTTCGATCCCCAGCACCCCCCCAAAAAAGAATTTTTTACATTGTTTTCATGTAATTATTTTCAACTTACATTAGGAGAAACCTCACTGTATACATCTGTAAGTGAAAGATGTTCATCTAGGTGGCATTATGTAATTAAAATTTAAGTTACTGGGGGCTGGGGATTTAGCTCAAAGGTTAGAGCGCTTGCCTAGCAAGTGCGAGGCCCTGAGTTTGATCCCCTGCACCAAAAAAAAAAAAAAAAAAAAATTAAATTACTATGAAAAGCTATGGAATACAGAAATTTATTTAGCAGCCAAAAATGTAAGTTAAAACCCACAATTTTTTTTAAATACTAGAGAGTAAAAACTGTACTTTTCAAATTTAGATGAAATGATTCTGATTCTTTTTTATACCTAAAATGAATTTTCTAAATGTATCTCCACATAGGAAGCCAAAATAATGGGTAGATCAAAGGGAAAAGCAGACAAGGGGGAAAAAAGGATTCAACCCATCAGCAGCCTCTACTGAATTAATCCCCAGATACTTAGCTCCCAGTCAGTCAGTCAGTGTGCTAACAACTTTTCCAGGACAGGTGCCAGGTCAGCGAGAGGACAGTGACCTAAGAGGTACTGACTTTCTCAGGACCAGACAGAGACAATCAGACTAACTCCTTGATTTGAGAATAGCAACCACAACCAAATAACCAAATTTGAAAATACAACTAAGTAAGTGGTAACAAATATATTTAATTCCTGAATTAGCATCCCCAAAGAACAAGGCACTCTGCAAGACTGCTGGATGCAACAAGATTAACTTACAAACAAACATAAAATCCTACACTTGAATCAAAAAACCTATACAGAATGTCGAATATGAGTTAACAACAAATTATGTGGAAAGACAGGTTTTAGCTGACTGCAAGTTAACATGAATTAACAGAGTACTTGACAGCCTTGCTGCAAAAATTTATCTTAAATGCACTGACAGACTATAAACTAGAAAAGAACTAAGTGTCCTAAAAAGACGTGGAGGGAAACAGACAAGTCATGAGCAGTGACTGAAAGCGAGACACAGCCCGCAAAAAAAAAAAAAAGCCCAAATACCTATTAATAAATTGTCACTTACCAGAGGGCGTGGCCTTCTTTCACATGGTGAAAGAGTATAGAACCAGATCAATAGATTACACTGCTAAGAAGGCAAATTTTAACTCAAAATAAGCAAGAACAGTTTTGGTAAACATTAGAGCTACCAAAAAGGTTCTGAGTTGGGAAATAAATCATTTGGGGATGAGGAATGTGATTGTCCCGTCCCTGAAAGAGCAGACACACAGCACAAGGACGGGGATAACATAGGAGCTTCATTACTGAAGGGAAGTCTGGACAAGAACGCCTCCTCTAAGATTATATAACCCTCCTATTACCAGAATGAGCCCTGATGCCCGGAGGAACGGAAGTCAAGGAAGCACAAGGATAACGAGAGAACATTCTATTTTAAACCTTCCTTTTGCTCCTTTGTTTGGAATGCATGCCTTCCAGATCAATAGAACTAATTATTGAAGGAGTCGAGATCAGAATGCATGGTTCTTGAAGCTTAGTCCACTACATCTAGGAAAATCCTTCAAAACATCATGATTCAATATTTTCACTCAAAGTTACCCAGGAAGTACCATTTTATGATCAACTGCCTCCACCACCTCCACGCCCTGCCCTCCCCTCAGATGTCGGGGGACGCTCCGGTGCCTCCCTCTCTGCCATCCACAGGATAAGTCTGTGAGGCCAACATGGTTCACTGTGGGTCTGTGTCCCGTGCTCTCCAAGTCCCGTGCGGTAAGATAAAAGCAGGCTAACTATAACCAGGGGAAAGCGCTGGGCCTGGCAAAAGTAAGATTGTTCAGCTGCTTCCACAGCAGTGTGCTCGATGAGTAATTTCAGAGCAAGCAGAACTCCAGCCAAGAAACGGTAAGAAGGACGTCACTATCAAACTCCTCTTTACAACAACATGCGTTTTCTAAATACCCTTCCAAATTTCCCTAGATACTAGCTTTGCAAACAGCAAAGAATTTCTACATCTTACACAAACTGAATCTTTTTAACTTAATCTACCCTACAATTTTTTTAAATGTGCTTTTATTTCAAAACAGCTGAGGGAGATAAATAACACTAACATTGACAACTGCAAAGCCATCTAAACAATGTGCCGTAATAGCTTCACGGTATTAATTAGATTACTATGCCATTTCAGTGTTTTCTTGGCATATCAAAATATAATTTATAGAATATACACAAAATACATTGGTAAAGGTCTCTGTTCCTTAATAACTGCCCTAAATATCTGCAAAGTTAATTGTGTTTGAAAGCAGAATGGTTTGCGGATCAAAGCTCTGCCACAGACACAATTTATCCCTCCTACAGCAGCCCCCAAGCTGGCCATGGGGATGTCTGGAAGGGCCGCAGGAGTCCCGACGGCCAGCAGACTGCAGCCAAAGCCCTGAGGAGCGCTCCTTCTCCCTCAAACACGCAAACTCTCCTCCTCCTCCTCTCTCTACACACACACACACACAAACACACGCACACACACGCACGCACACACGCATGCACACTTTTTAGCCAGATTTACTGTTCCCCACCTAAGCGAGAACAATCCCTTGGCCCCCTTAGCGGGGATGTGTTCACCTGTCTGACGTCTGGACAAGGAGACACAGATCAAAGGCAGAAGACTCAGGTTTGCTCTTCTACAATCCTTCCTGCTCCAGTCTCTAGGGCAGGTACGATGGGGAGCGCCAACTTCCAACACTGTAGGACTCCACAGCAAAAGGCAGGAGTGGAGATCCCCGATGTCACCAACTGGCCATCTCACCCTTCAGACTTCTTTTGTTTAGGAGAATCACATTTTCAGCTTCCTACTATTTCATTTTTTGTTGCACGCAAGCTCATCGAATCCTAATTCGCACACATGCCAAGCCAGGCGAGCCCTCCGTTCTTCCCCAACAGCTTCCACACTGGTCACCGTGCCACCATCACCCTCACCCACATTTGCTTCTGTAGGGATGATAACTCCTCATCAAAGCTCTCTCTACTCATTCTCCCCCAATGAAACGATCCCTTTGCTTTTTCCTACACATTTCCCCCGCCTAACCCTAAAATAGTAGCGTTCCTAAGGCCAGGCTCCCTCCTCATTCTCCATGCTTTTCTTATTCTTCCTGTGCCGGGACCCAGAAACGATCGTCGTGTGCACCAGCAAATGCTGCGCTCCAGCTCAGTTTGCTGCACCTTCCAGATCTATTTACGCAACCTACTTCCTAAGCACATTCACTGAGTCCCCCGGCGACCTTCACACCACTTTCTTCTCCCTTCTGCCCTGTCTGTTCAGGTCCCTAAACCAAAACCCGAGGGTTGTCCTCAGCTCCTTACTCTTCCCTGACATCCAGTCACTCGGGAGGGATTCTGGGCTTTAGGGTTCATGCTGACGCCCACTTTCTCTGGCAGTCGTCTCAGGCACTTCCTCCCCCAGGCTCCGCCGCTCCTCCTCCCTGCTGTCCATGCTCCTGTTGATCTCGAAGTCACAAGACTGTGCAAAACTCCAGTCATTTCACGTTGCTTCCTGGACATCAGTGCACCCCTATTTATGGAAGTCAGACATCTAAACTTGCAGACACAGCCTTCCCAGATCTGAGGTCGTCTCCTGGACAATTTCCTCTACCGTCTCCTCCCACCAAACGTACCCATGTTGGAGCTGTCTCCAACAGCTCCCCGAATGCAGTAGGGCTCAGCCAGTCGCCTCTGCCTTGGCAGTGTCAGGAATGGGTCCTCCTCCCCAAAGGTCTGGCCCAGGACTTGTCAACATGACACCTTCCACACCACCATCTTCTAGCAACACTCTTTCCTTCTGTCTGGACCACAGCTGGACCTTTGTTACAGGCTTCATGCAAATAAATAATTACGACAAAGTTTAATATCTACTTCTTATAGAAATCGAGAGTGAAATAGTAATCAGCTTTTCATCCCTAGCATTTCTTTAACACCTGGTAGGTGTGGCTGGAAAGAAGCAAAGTAGGAAGAAAAAGGAAGGAGGACAGAAAAGAGGAAAGAAAGCCCACCTTGTTAGCCCTCGTAGCAATCTATGAGGAATACAAAGACCCAGAGAGATTTCTAAGTTTATTCTGGATCATTTAGGAATTAATATGTAGAGCAAATGTGTTATGCTCTTCCAACAGTTTCTCAAGTTTACTTTGCTCTCAGTATAATAATCCTACTTTAAGGGTCATTACACTTTTCCCCAGATTTTCAATACTCTTCACTTTCTCTAAGAGTGACAGGAAATTTATTTATAAAACTACTGTGCCCTCAAAGAATAAACAGTTGCCAGTTGGTTTCTCGTCTAGCATGAAACAAGTTCAGAAGCCACCACTCTGTCTTGACAAAATTTAAAAAGCTGCATAAACAGAAAAATCCACAGTTATTCTTAGATTTGTGAGATATTTGAGGTCACAGAAAAAACTGCTGCCTGAAAACTGTAGCTACAGGAGGATGTGCAGAATCACAACTTCCCAGAGGAGAAACCCCAGTAGTGGAGAGCTGGGACACAGGACAAACTGGAGGGGGGTTCATGGGGATGGGTCTGAGAGCCAACTCTAGGGCACCAGTCATGCTGGACCCCAGGAAACCACCTGCATCTCAAGTGAGCATCACAGAAAAATACCCCCACGCTTCTGCTGGAGAGGTGGGGTTCAAAGTACAGCAGATTTTCTTCTCCTCCTCCCCCTCCCTCCTTTTCCACCTCCTCCTCCTCCTCTTTCCTCCTCCCCCTCCCCTTCCTAGTCCCCACTTTCCCAGGGCCTGGCCTGCTGAATTTCATCAGGACCCGACTGGAAGGAAAGGACACACTCCAGCACAGCTGCTCCAGCCATCCAGTCCCTCTGAGGGGCAAGGGGAGTCGAGAAGCACAGCTGAGGTTCGCCTCCAGCGGGGCGGGGCTCATCCAGAGGCGGGGACCCAGTCACAGGACTACAGAACCCAGTGAGCCCGTGGACAGCAGTACCTCACATCCGCCTTTCGCAAACAGTGACAGGGGACACTACAAGGCAGAACTCACAGCTTGCAAAGGCAAGAAGAAGAATCAGATCCAGTCTGATGTGGCAAAAATACTGGGGTTATCGGACAGGGAATTTTCTACATATTATGATAATATGCCCAATGCTTTAATGAAAAAAGTAGATGACATACAAGATAGATCAATAAGGTAAGCAGACAGATGAAGAGTCTAAGAATTTTTTTAATTTTTAAATTTTATTTTAGTTGATTAGTACATGTAAGTAGAACGTAATGCTTGTGTGGAGATGGTACATGTCCACAGCACATCTTGATCCTCCCCTCCACCCGTCCCTTGACTCCCTTCTTTTTTTTTTTTTCCTTGTTTGGAGTTGGTGCATGTTCGTAACACATCCCAATTCTTTACCTCTGTCTTCATCCCCTCCCTCTCCCTCCCTCCCTTCATGGATTTTTCAGTGCTATAGATTTAAAAAATGCTTATTTATACTTATGGTTTCTCATATCAGAGAAACAATTCGATGTGCACTGATAAGTGTCTGATTATTTCACTTAATAGTATGTTCTCAAGGAACATCCATTTACATACAAATGACTCTAGTTTATCCTTTTTTATGGCGGTGTAGTACTTCATTGTGTAGAAAAACCACATCTTCTTTAGCCATTCATCAGTTGTTGGGCATTTAGGTTGTTTCCAAGACTTAGCTATTACAAATTGGGCTGCTATGAACATGGTTGTGCATATATCACTGTGATATGATGATTTTAGGGTATAATAGATATTATGTTTAAAAAAAAGAGATAGTATTCAAAAGAGAGGAGAACTAGATAGGGAAAAGGGGGATAAAGAAGAAGGTTAAAAGAAAAGTAAGATAAAAGGGAAAAAATGGAAAAGTATAAATAAACTTGTTGCAAATAGAGGGGGTGAGTGAATGGAAGGGAGAGGAGGGCAAGGGGGGGAAAACCAAGATACATCATGTACAGGTACAAAATAACCATGTTGATTATGATCATTATGTATATAATGTACCAATATATGTTCTTGGTAAGAATAAAAATTAGATTTAAAAAATGCTGTAAAGAAATGAAGAATGTGTTGGGTACAGGTGGAGACTGGTCAGGGCTGAGGAAAGAGTCGCGTGCTTAAGGACATCTCAATAGAAACAGCCAACACGGAAAGCAAAGAAAATGGCCTGGATCCTAACACAGGCCTGCCGAGGAAACCAGAAGGGAAGCAAAGGGAGAAAGGACTGCAGCATGTGAAGTGATTCTGACGAGAAGGGAACCAGGCTAAAGCCAAACACGAAGCCGAAGTCAGGAGACTCAGAACATCCAGCAGGATACGGGCCCAGCAGCATCACACATCCCTGTGTCACACTCAAATTTCAGAAAATAAAAGATAAGGAAAGAATCTTGAAAGAAGTCAGTGGTGGGGGACAGTCATAAAGAAATAAAAAATTACACCTGACTTCTCAAAAACCAAGAGTGAAGTGAAATCTTTAAAATATTGACATGAAAAAAATCACCAACCAGAATTCTGTACTCTGTAAATCTTCAAAGTAAAGGGTAAATACTTCCTCAGACTAATAAATATTACGGGAATTTTTTTCCCAGTGGACCTGCCTTCTAAGAAACGTTTTTAAGAAGTTCTTTGGACAAAAAGAAAATAGTATCACTCAGACTCAGATTTACATAAAGAAAAGAGCATCAAGAAGGAATAAGTTAAGGTAAAGTGAAAACTTCTATTTACTTATTCTTAATTAATCCAAAAAGCCATTTGCCAAACAAAAATAGCAACCATGTAGTTGATTATGTGTACACACACACACATATTTAATAAGCTCGTGTGTGGCTCTGTGTGTGGTTTTGTGATGACAGCGAGGATACCAGGACGAAAAGTGGAAATTATTTGTTCTTATATTTGTACTACACATCAAGTGATACAGTGTTATCTGAAAGCAGATTTCAATGATGCATGTATACTGCAAACTCTAGCAAAGTCCCCATGAAACAGGAGAAAGAGGGAAAAGGAGAGCAAGAAAAAGGAGGAGGAGGAAGAGCAAGAATTTGTATACTAATAAAAGATACGAAATGCTTAAGTAAGACCATAAAAAGCAAAAAGTGGAAGAAAAAATGAAATAAAGAATAAGGACAATAAATAGACGACAGTCTGAAATATGATAAACACGAACGCACCGCGGCAGTGGTCTCCGCGATGCTTGAGTTCAGGGCCGAGGACGTGGCTGGACTAAGGGCTGCACAGACGCTGGCAGACACACTTCCGAAGGCCTGCGAGGCTCGCCGAGGGGAGGCCGGCACTGCAGCCGGCGGACTGGGCAGAGCGCTGCCCTCGCCTGACCGACCGAGCCGGGGAGAAAACGCTGTCTCTCTACTAGAGCTAAGCCACCCTCTTCTCTGAGACGCTGGCGCTCCCGGCTCTGTGACACTGAATTCAAACCAGGGCGCGCACCCTGAGCCCCACCGCCCCCGCCTCGGGCCACCAGACTCGTCGGGGCTTACACCTCGGTTTTCCTGCTTTCCGGGTCCTCCCACTGGCTTTCTTGGGCGTGCGCCTCGCAGACAGCAGACCATGGGATTGCACAGCCTCCGCTATCACACGAGCCAGCCCCTGTGTGTGTGTACGTGTGCAATACAATCACTCTAAATACCAATGGTCTAACTACATTTTGTCTGCAAAGAAATCTTAAATATAACGATATCTGTAGATTAAAAGTAGAGGGATAGAGGAAGATACACTGTGCTAATGCTAATCAAACTCACGGCTGACTAAGAGTAAGGGCAACACAATGAAGCAAAGATGATGTTTCAACAAGTTGTGATTAAACAACTAAACACATGCAAAAAAAAAAAAAAGATGAGTGGCTAAAGAAAATGTGGCATTTACACACAGGAGAGCACTACTCTGCCATGAAGAAGGATAAACTTGAGTTATTTGTAGGAAAATGGATGCACCTTGAGACCATAATGTAAAGTGAAATAAATCAGACACACACGCTTAAATATCACATAGTTTCTCTTATGAGAAACCCAAAATAAAAATAAAAATAAAAATAAAAGATAACAGGAAATAGAGAGGTAGCCCTTTTGCAAAAGGGAATGAGACCAAGAGAGGAGGGAGAGGGAGAGAGGGAAGAAGGGGATGAGAAAAGAATGAAGATGAGTTCTGCACATGTGCCAAGTCCACACAAGGAATGTGATCATTATGTACTACAGATAGGTACTGATAAAAAATAAAAACTAGGACTAATCATCTCAACATGGACCTTGTACTCCACCGAAATGAGCCCGAGTGGGAAACATCCTTAAACGCAGAATGCAGTAAGACTGCTAGAGGGCAGCACAGGGGAGAACTCTCTGACTCTTGGGTGTAGCAGTAACTTTTTAGACGCAACACAAAAACTAACTAGCTAGACTCCATTAAAATTACAATGTGCTCTCACTGTCACCCATTTTCAGACGATAAAAAAGCTGATCCCATAGTGGGGCACAAAGTAGTGGTCACCGGGCTAGCAAGGAGGGGGGCCGCGGGGCTGGACGGTGGGGCTGGAGGGTGGCGCCAGATGCAGACGGGCACAATGAGCTCTGGAGCCCTGTGACAGAGGGACGGCCAGACACTGTGACATTCGCCACACAGCTTAAAATCGCAGGAAAAGGATCTTGTGAAGGCAGTTAACACATAGGAATGATAAACTACATGATCAAATTGTGTACATATACCAAATTTTCATACTGTACCCATAAATACTGCAGATACTGTTTTAAATTTTTAAACTTCCCAGAAAAAGATGTAGTCAAAAGGATGAGAAAACAAGCTTCAGACTAGGAGAAAATATTGGCAAAAGACACATCTGATAAAAGGCTATAATCTAAAATATGTAAGGAACTATTAAAACTGCCCAGGAGGGGTGTGAATGTAGGTGGCTTGGAGGGGAACATACCTCACCATGTACGAGGCCTCTCCAGACAAAACCACTGCTCGAGCAGAAAACAAACAGCCCATTTAACAATGGGCAGAAGACCTGGAAAGCTCATCCACAGAGACATACAAACAGCAAGTATATAAAATATGTTGAACAATATATCTCAAGGGAATTTCAAACCGACACCTTGAGACTACCTTAAAACACTGAAAAGGGAAAGGGAAAATATGGAGAATTAAGGATAAACCTGCTGTAAATAGGGAGGGAGAGAACAGAGGGGAGGGGCGGGGAAGAGGGGGGAGAACCAAGATGCATCATGTACAGGCACAAAATAAATGTGATGAATGTAACCATTATATGTAAAATGTACCAATACATGTTCTTGGTTTAAAATAAAAAAAAAAACCAAAAAAAAAAAAAACCCCACTGAAACATTATACAAACATCCAAATGGCCGAATCCCATGGAGTAAGAGGGATCTGCACTCACTTCAGACGGGAATAAGAAAGGGCACAGCCACTTTGGAGGGTGGTCTCGTGGCTCTTACGGAGCTCAACACAGCCTCAACGTTTCCAACCAGTAACAGGTCTCCTTGGTATTGACCCAAATGAATGGAAGATGTGTGCTCACACACAATCCTGCACATAGGTGCTTCACCCACTATTACCAACACTTGGAAGCAAACACGGAGGTAAATGGAGGAATAAACGGTGCTCCGCCCAGGCAATGGAATATCATTCAGTGCCAAGAAGAAATGCCCAAGCCATGAAAAGATAAACGCATATTACTACGTGAAAGAAGCTAATCTGAAAACACGGCATACTGTGTGATTCCACCCTATGACATTTTAGAAAACACACAGCTGTGTGGATGCTGGAAAAAACCCCAAAACATAGCTGGTTGCCAGGAGTTAGGAGGAAGGGAAGAATGAACACAGAGAACACGGACAACAGACGTTCTCGGGTAAGGCGTCCTGTCTGACGCCCGGGGCTGCAGGGCGTCCACTCGTCTGTCGAAAGTGACAGGACAGCTGGATGCAGGGTCAGCATCCTGACACACGTGCCGCTGCGGGCCAGGACGCGGGCAACAGAGACGCGAGGAGTAGAGGGCAGGTGGGAACTATACTTTCCACTCGGTTTTGTTACAAGGCTAAAATTGTTCTTTAAAAAAGTTTACTGTTTAAAACTTGGCCTATCCGTAGACCGAGAGAAGGGGACACGTCTGCGCAGCCTGCAAGTGAGCTACAGTCCCGGCTTCTGTCCCTGCGGAAGGAGCCGGACGTCTGCAGCACGCGCACTCGCGCACGGCCAGGTCGGGCCCCCACCGCCCCCCGGCTGTACCCAGCGGGTGCCGCCAGGCCGCGGCGCTGCTCCGCGCTGTTTGGCGCCGCGTGCTCCACGAGCAACCGCAGACCAAATCACACTCCACATGTCTACATTTAACCTAGAAACTAATTTGCTTTCAAAATAGCGCACAAGGAATAATATTATTTGCCTTAGAAATAATGCACAATGAGTAACACAAATATCATTTGGAGTCGTTGGTAAAAAAAGTGGTTCGAAGCACGTAGAAGTCTTTATATTTTACTCAACAAAATTTCCAAAATTTAAGAGGCTAACAAAGCGAGGAGTCAACAAAGGAATTAATCCATTTAATTTTTAATTGAATTCAGAAAGCCTCGCTATTGCATTCAACTAGTCATCCCATTGAAATGAAGAGCCACATTTATCAGTCACATTCCCATTAAATGCCATCAAAATGAGCATCTCAGATTGAAATATATGCATCTTACAAACAAAATGAAAATTAATTCTAGGTGCAGTCAACACAAATTAAGATCTGTTGGATATTTTTAATGTAAATCAAATCCATACTGGAAACCTACTGAACAAAATACAGTATTTATTACATTTATAGCATGTAAACGGCTTCTCACTTTATAAACATAAACCAAATCTAAGAAAGAATATATGTAAGTATCTGAAATCAGCTTGCTAAAGCCAAGGAAAGGCGTCTGCCATGCTCGGACCTGCATAGCTGATTAGGAAGCTGTGACAAAGCAGGAAAATCAGAGTGTGGCTGAAAACACTTCCTCTGGTTTGGTCTTCGAGGGGTGATCGTCTCTTCTTGGAGAACTGGGGATTGAACTCAGGGCCCCACGCACATGAAATAAGTGCTCTAGCACTGTTCTACGTCTCTAGCCCTTTTAAAATTCTCAGACAAGTTCTTACTAAGTGGCCCAGGCTGGCCGCAAACGTGCAATCCTCCCACCTCAGCCTGTCCAGTAGCTGGGATCACACGAGTGTGCCACCTTGCAGACACAAAGGGTGAGGAGATGGAGCCACCAACCGCCCGACTGCAGGGACCTTTCCTGTTCTGTCTCCCTACATCTGGCAGACTTTAAACATGGACAGGACGACCATCTGGGGAAAGCAAGTAGGTGGAGTTTGAGGACAACGGGGAGACCCCAGCCAGGATAAATCTGTGTCTATGATTAGTTAGGGGACAATAAATGGCATTTCAGAGACTGGAAAGGAGCATTCTTTATCCTTCATGTTACATGAGACAAGCAGTGGCTCCTTTTAAAATAATCTCCATTTATCCATGACCCCAAACCTGAGCTACAGGACAAGCTGTCAAAAACTAGGCCTTTCCAGTAGAAATGCGAGATGCTTAGTCATTTTTCAGTGGTAACAAGTAATGTAAAATGACAAATACCTTCAACTTAACAAGCAAAAAAATGAAATCGAGGGCTGAGGACATTTTCCTGCTGGTAACAGGAACATGGGAGAGAAGACTCGCTGGGCGCGCAGCCCTTTCAGACTGGACCGTCCACACTGGCCGTTTTGGATCCACTTGATTATCTCCCGCGCTTACATAGGCATCCGCTTAAGCACACTTGTACCCGACAGTCTGTGATGGCATCTCCTGGACCTACAGCCTGGTGTGCCTCGTTATTCGGCTGCTTCGTGAGCGAATATGTCTTCCCTGATCTATTTTAACCAGATGAACTGCACTGGAAATAAAACCAGTCTCAAGAAATCATGCACAAAAGCTAAGTAGGAGAGTTCACTAGTACGATCGCCAGCCCCGGTATTTTTCATCCTCTCATTTCTACAACCACTAAGAAGACTATGAAGAGCAAAATGAAGCGGGGCTCCAGGTCTGCTACCTAATTCCAAGAAATCACTAAAAACTCCTTAAAAAGGAATAAAGTTCCCAAAATACACTGTTGAGTGCATAACACATTGCTGAATTAAGCTCCTACATCCAAATATATTAAGCCCCTACCTCTCACATAAAGATAATAGAAGAAACATATAGTAAACAAATGTTAACATTACAGAAATCTAATGATTTGCTGATAAGGTAAATTTATCTAAAATCTCATATTATAAGATGTACCCTTTTGAGAAATTAGGTCTTTACACTATGTTTTATATGCCAACTAATTGTTATATTCAGTTTCTTCTTAAGATTATCTTGTCAAATGTTAAAGATGACACTGAGCTTATGCGACCATTTAAGATAATCTGACCATCGCCACCATAGAATATAAATGAGCAGCAAAGAAAATACACAAAAGTAGAAAAATATTAAGATAAAATGCCAACAAATAAAAATATAATGAAAGTAAATTAGTAAAAAAAATTTGAGGCTTTAAAATTTTTTTAATATTTTAAAATTAATTTTATTTTTCATTTTTGATATACATAATGATCACTATCATAACAGGAAATTTGAACCTGTACATGATATATCTTGATTCTTCTTTTTTCCCCTTTCCCCTCCCCTTCCTTCAACCCTTCTTCCCCTCTTTATATACAAAAGTTTTGCTTTCATTTTTCCCTTCTATTCTCTTTTTCTCTGCTTTTCCCTTCCTTCCCTCCCCCTCTGCCCTCCCTTGTTCCTCTTCCCATTTGAACATGTTCTTCCTGTTTCTTAATATCTATCATCCATTTTGGTCCTTATTTCTGCTTTCAGTCTCTCACACAAGAGAAACATGGTAATATTGAAACACTTGTGTCTGATTTATTTCACTTAAAAGTATGATCTTGAGGTGCATCCATTTACTGAAAAATGTCTGAAGTTTATCCTTCTTTGTGGCAGTGTAGTATTCTATTGTATATAAAGACCACACATTTTGGCATATTAAGCTGAATTCTTCCACATTATGTGTGAAAAATAAAATAGGTGGCTTAATGTAGTCTCTGATGCAATTCACATTACAGAGACTTAATAAGTAGTTTTCATCTGAATGTCCACCTGTTTCCACATTTCCTAATTTATACCAGTTTCAACAAATGTCACAACTTTAAAAAAAAAAATGGCACAGTTTAGCTAAAAACAAAAAGGTAGGGAGGTGAACACTAACCCTCATCCCACCTTTGGCAGATGACTCATTCCCTTTGATCAGCAGAGTCCTAAATGGAATGGGTCACCTGCCAAATGTGGATGAGTTTTGGTGTTCACCTTTCTACCTTTTTGTGTTTAGTTAAACTGTGCCATTTCTTTTAAAGAGTTATGCCATTCGTTGACATTGGTATCCACCCGTTTAACTAAGGTGCCAGAGCACCTGATCTTTACAAAGGCCTTGTCCATGACACACTGTAAAATATTAGTTTGAAACCGAGAAAGATTTGAGATCAGAACAGGAGAAATACTGTTCTGTCCAAATAAGCAACTGTTGAGTATAAAGGAAGATGTACTGTTTGGCTTTGATACTAGATGTGATCTTTTTAAAATCAAGTTACACAAAATGGTAATACTAATCCACTAAGAGAATTGCCAAGAACCCCTGGGCATCTCTCTGCTGCTCCTGCTTTTGCCTGAGATGGTAGCAGGACAAGTCGTTTAGCAACCAGCATCTCAGCTTCCACGTGCCTTCAATCTCAGGACGGCATGACAGCCGCCACGTCCACGCCCGGCTCTCACACGGCCACGGCCGGCGGGGCGCAGAAGGAAGCAGCGACTCGTAGGCCCGGCAAGCATCCTGCTGTAAGGCCGTTACCTGCCGGCAACACAGGTGAAACGAGAGCCTCACAAAACAGTTAATCCCAAGGGTCGATAAGAAAGATTATGTAGAAGAGTAAAAGTAAGAGTGAGCTTTAGAAGAGGAGAAATAAGTGGATTTTTCTCTTTGTTACTCTTTAGCCTAATTTTGATCCTAACTAAAGGCGTTAAGTTTTTTTCTTTCTTATTTGAATTAGTACATGCTTGCAGTACATAACGGTCACATTCCTTGTGGGGATGGACACGGACACAGAACATCTTAGTTCTTTTTGCACCCCCTCCCCTCTCCTCTTCCTCCCTCTATTCGTTTAATCTTGTGTTGTCTCCGGGGATTTGCTTTTCTGGGGATTGTACACTAGCAGGGAGTCATGCCCAGACATCTGAATGAAGCCATGAGCTCAGAAACCTCATCTCGGAGTGGCGTCCCTGCCATGCTCAGTGCTGGGGCACACTGCGGCGCTCATGCTTTGCTTCTTCAGATGTCTGATTCGGAGCTTCTGTTGTTCTCTTATACAAGCGAGACTGAGCGGTAGAAAGTCTCTATCTACAGCTTCAGGCCTCTTCTGAATACTATAAAATCTTTTTATTATTAAACATTTAATGAGAGTGATTCCTTTCGATATCGAACACTTAATTACATGAAGATAAAACTGGAACTTATTTTCGTTGCTTTCCACCACGTCCCCTTGAAAACTACGTAATATCTTATAGCTTTCAGCCAGCTGTGAGATCTGTCACCTATCCAACTGGCCACTAAAGTCCTCTAAGGAACTGCCGGACAGTAAAAGGACTCGATGTCCCGTGCTGTGGCCGTCCCTTCATGTGCCAGAGTCAGTAAGTGGGAATAAGAGCAGACATTACACATTCCCCACGACTTACTACAAAAGACAAGCTGGTCAAGTTAATAGGGATTTTTTTTGTCTTTACTTTTCCTCTTTATTCCTTTTGTGTACATATCTTACTCAGTATTCTTTAGGTGCCAGCCACTTAAAGTGGTTCAATATTTAATTAAGGATTAAATGGTAAAGCGGTTTGCAGATTGAACTATAAAAACCTTCAGTGTTTACATAGCTTTTTCTAATTCATTAAATAACTTCATCGAAATTTAAAAATTAGACTTAAAATTAAGCTTTTAGAAAGCACAAGTTATTTTGAAGATATTAAGTTGTAAACAAAACACGTCAGTCATGGTGGAACATGTGTGCCCTGCCAGCAGCCCAGCCAGGGACAGCCCCGGGCTCAGACACCCTGAGGCACGATCCGCAGTGCCCGTCAGATGGACACAAAACTGAGCACTGGCACAGTGACCCCAGAGGACGAGAGGGGCACATCAGTTATCCAAAGTGTCCACAAGGGAGACACAATGTGTATTTCCAGGAAAAAGTCAGAATAACTATTTTAATTCAATTGTTTAAATTCAACTCCTTGTCTTTGTGTTTATTTTCCTACCAATAGATAACACTGGATTTATGTTCATTAATTCTTTTTGAGATCTTTTTTTTATTATATGTATTTGTAGTATGTAGTGTTTACATTCATTGTGTGGAATTGCTACATGTACATGACACACAGTAATTCCTTTTTCCTCCTCTCACCCTGTAAGAGAAAAGCCTAAAAGGAACCTACTAAAGTCATCTTGCTCTGTTTTTATTTCAATTTATTTAAAAGACCCGTTTTTAATCTACAGAGCCAGAATTTGGTGCCTAATTTGTCTTCGTAACAGCTAGCAAATTCTGGCTTGCTTCTTTATTGTATTTTCTTGTATAATAAATATAGTGCGGAAGAACTGAAACAAATTGCTACCTAAAATGAATAAATACTCAGAGTACCTGGCTGAGGAGCCTTGGGCCACATCGGCTCCTGGGACAGGAGAAGGGTGAGAAGAGGGGTCTGAGGAACTGGGCGGAAGCCTCACTGAGCCACAGGGAAAGCACCGAGCCCTGCTGCCCAGAGCGGGCTGGCATCCGGCCGCCCGAGCAAGGGGGCCGTGGGCTGGGGCTTCTTGTCATCATTATCTGGGGAGCTCTTGTTCTCTATGTCCAGTCTTCCCACGTGGTTGCTTAAGATTTGTGAAGAGTATGACGTGCTCTGAGCATCCCCAGTCAGCTAACTACCCCGGCAGGCTGACCCACCTGCACTTCCTGGTTCCTGTGACCTTAAGGATACCAGCCCCCACTGCCACATCCCTCCCGAAACACCAGCATGTGTTGGTTCCACTACCTCACTCGAAAGCCCCCCATTCCCCAAGTTTTGCATGTTTGCACACACACACGCACACACACGCACTTGGAGATTTTAAAAATTCCTACTCAGACTAGTTTTGGAAATGCTCAAATTTAATTAAGTTTCTTTACTCCTGTTCCATTCAGTATCTTTAATGTGCCTATATATTAATTTTCTGAGATAAACATAATGCACCACATTTTAGAACCTATTTGGCTATAGAGACCTTTTTGCATAGAATATTGTCAGGGAACATATTTTGGAAAATACTATTCAAACAGACCAACATATACATATTTACTGTACTTATACATGTCCAGGGATGCATGAAAGTACTAATTCACTCACCCGCCCATTTACAGAAACATATAGAGAGCACGCCTATACATGTGAACAGTCTTGTGCTTGGTGCTACAGGGGACAGAAAAATCTGAAAAACACATCCAACACATTTTTACTCTCTTATTCGCTGACAAAATGTTTCTAAAAAGTGACTTAATACACAAAAATTCTTAAAAAATCTATTAACAGAAAACACGGTTGATCTTTCTTAAGAAATTATAAGTTGTAAACCAAGGAGACATTGTATACATTACAAAAATGCTTTAATATTAAGTAACACTAATATATTTTAACTCATTTTATTCTACAATCTTCCAGAACCTAAAATTAAAAAGAAGTAACTGATTCTTTTAAGTTAAAAAAATTAAAAATATACTTAAACACACACTTCAGGATTTAAGAACCATAACACAAGAAAAATTTAATTAGCTGCCAACCAATCAACAATCACACAAAATGATTTATTTAAAACCTTCATTACTGCTTCAGTATTTTCATGAGTCAAGTCCTTCTCTCAGCTGGCTTCTTATCCCTGACTTTCATGATGCAAGTCCTGGGAAAAATCTAAAAGGATTCGACCACGAGTACCGGTAATGAAGCAAACATGATGGGGGGCGTATTCATTCAACGAAAGAGGCCTGTTGCTAGTACAGCAACTAATGCAGTTCAAAACACTAAGAACACTTTCACTTGGACAGCTGGGAGCCAACACACCCATGATGACATATGCTGTGATGTGGAACAACCTTTCTTACAGTACACCCACGTCACAGACAGAGCCAGGCATCCTGGGCCTTTCCTTTGTCCATGCACAGCTAGCACAGCTTCTTAGAATCCATCCAATTCCCAGTCCCACGGCGCTCTTTCCTGATGACTCTGCCCTACAAATAACTATCTCATCCACCTCGGAACTCATAAAATTTAGAGTCCACATCACTCATTGAACGGATTATGTTATATCTCACACTATTAATTTATACTACTGCTTCCTATCATTCCTAACTTCAGCTTTCCATGTATCTCTACTCTAATCGTTTTGCAGGTAGGGAATATCTTTTCCTTCTTTGAATCCTGAACTATACCTAGAAAAGAATAAGCACATTGATTATTTCACAGAATGATAAGATTTCATAGCTGAATCTGAAAATCCCCCTATTTTACAAATTAAAAAGAGAGAAGATTGGAAGATTTGCTCCAGGTTACCCAACTATTTGGGAATTGGATCAGGGCAAGAATCCAGGAGTTTGATTTTAACACTGTTGTTTTAGCCTGTTCGAAAAGAAATAAATTAGCCAAAATACCTTTGTTCACTTTTGAGTTTTGTAAGTATAAAAAAACCAACCTGTGTGTATAACCAAGAATTCTGCATTACCTCAAACTTAACATTTTCTTCAAAATTAATCATTGTATTCTCCTGATAATACAGATAGTGTATAGTTCATCTGGTTAAATGTCTATGGACCCAGAATGGCCTTTATGTTATTTCTTCATTAAAACATGATGTGGGAGGAGGTACCCATCGAACTAAAGAGGCTCGTTACTAATACAGTACTAGTTTATCAGGACTTTACAACAATAGAGCAAAAAACTGCAATCCTCATTAAAAAAAAAAAAAGAATAAGCAAAGAACTCAACAAATAGACCAAAAAAAGGGAAAAAAAAAAAAAAGAAAGCAACTATTGCTTACTGGAAACTTGCTAAAACTTAACAATTCAGAGCTCAGAGACATAGTCCCTGTCTTCAGTGAGCTCTGTACACAGAAAGGAAATAGAAACTGATTAAATGGAGGTTCGCACAAGCCACGAGAGGTATGCACATGGCACAACAGATACATATATTTGCACCTACATCTGAATAGATTCTTTGATTTTCTGGAGTTGACAATGCTTTAGGCAACATAGAATTTTAATGAATTAATCAAAAATGTGTTCCCTTTTTCCTTCTTAACTCTGCTGATGATTGCTCACGTTAGAGACAGCAAACATCATCTCTCAGATATTTCTCAAACAGGCTTACAGGAAAACTGGTTGCTGTTTCCGTTTTGCTTTGCCTTGCTCTGCTTTACTCTGCTTTGCTTTGCTTTTGAATGTGCTGCATTTGTATCTTATCACTCCTTTGTGATGTGGACTAGAATTACAGTAAAAGCTTACTAGCTGGATTTTTATTTTCACAAGAGAAAATGAAAAAATGAATGCGTCTACCCATCCTGAAAATCCTTCCATATTGTGCCCTTTCTTCCATAGCCCGGGCAGTGTATCTCAATAAATGCCACCTTTACTGGCTAAAGATTCTTTCCAAGTCCTCAAGAGTCAGCTGACTATCTGTGATCCAGGCACGGTACAGTAATTCTAAACACAGAAGGAACAAGACAGTGGGTTAGAGAGGTTAAAAGGCAACTTAAAGCCAATTAAATTCACTAATACAACAGTTTGTGATTGTTTAAAAAAAAGAAAGAAAAAATATGTGAGACAACCGATCCAGTCTAAGTTAAATGTTCCCTGTGAGTGCTTTGACCTAAAAGCCCAACTGCTCAACTGTAAAGTAGGCATGAAACAGTGACACGACTGGGGAAGTCTCTATCACCGTCTTTGTTTACATGTATCAGGAAGGGCTTGAAAGCAGTTTGCCAAGGCTGGAACACAAAGTAGATAATCTCTCGATGGGTAACTGAGCTGACACTACTAGAAACTGGGAGTTTCAGAGGTGCAGAAGTAATGACTTCCATTTTCTGGAAGTTTAAGATTCAATAAGAAAAGAACAACAACAAACAAAAAACCCCAGAAAAGAACAAGTAAAAGTACATAAATTGAAATAGAAGCCAACATACACCCCACTATATGTAGGCAGATGATTTTCTTTGCTTTTTCTGATCTCTTTTACATTTCTCTTCCCCTTCCTACTTTCTGTTCAATAATGTAGCTAAGAAAATGCCTTTCAAATACCATGGCTTCCTCAACTTTCTCTACCGATATATACACTTTCTAGTCATCCTGAACCACGTCTTAATCACACTCATGGGATATCAATGAATCTTAAACTGGTTCACATCTCAGAGAAGACACAGACATATGAAAGCAACCAAGAAGGAAAAAGACCCCAGAGACCTGACATATTTCTGACCAACTTGACCTCTAAGAATCCGAGGAATTTAGTTGTACACATAGAAAGGAAAAAATAGACACTACTAAGGAATCCATGATCTTCAAGACTTTAACACAGAGTTTTCCTTTTTTAATTTTAAAAATAAATCCATTTTTGGACTAGACAGTTTCTTTCATAAAGTTATTTTAAAAATAAAAAAATTCTAAAAGCCACCATAGCCAGATGTGTAACGCTTATGAAAATCATTCCTTTGCATGCAATTTAGAGTTAATGTGCCTGAAATGCAATCTTCCCTCAATTCAATATTTTACTTCAAAAACTAAGAAATTCATCAAGAGAAGGAAAATACACAGACATAAATTCTTACCACTACTTTTGCTTCACAGATTTATACTAACAATTCAAATATTTAAGTATGGATGGCTTTTAAAATATATTTTATTAGTACCTATTAATTTTACAAAATACTTGACTTAATGCAGAATCTTCAAACATGCATATGTTTTGCTTATATCCATGCCTGCAGGATTGCCCCTTTCATGCCTCCGTCCTCCCCATATGCCCTTCTTTTTCATAATAGTTTCCCTTCTACTTTCACGTCATCTCTTTTAGATTCCATATACTAGGAAAAACATGCCATATCTGTCATTCTGAGTCTGGTTAATTTTGTTTAACATGATGATCTTTAGCTCTTAAGTCATTTTTCCGACATAGTATCATTCTTTTTATGGCTGAAAAGTATCACCTTTTCTTTACCATTCGCATGTCGCTGGGAATCTGGGCCGGCTCCATCATCTCGGCTGCTGTGGACTGTGCCACAGTGAACGTGAGCACGCGGGTGTCCCTCAGCTGTGCTCAGGTCACGCACGAGACGGTGCTGGGCCGCAGGGTGCAGCAGCTCTGTTTCCAGACTTCTGAGGAACCTTCGCTCTGACTTCCGCGGAGGCTGTACAATTTACATTCCCACCAGCAGGGCGGGCTCCTTCTCCCCACCTCTCACCAGCATTTATTGGTTTTTGTTCTCTTGGTGACAGCCTTTCTGGCTGGGGTAAGACAGAATCTCAATGTAGTTTTGATTTGCATTTCATTAATGGCTGAAGATGTTGAACACTTTCACATGTTTATTGGCTATTTGTGCTTCCTTTGAAAAATGTCTTCTCAATTCCTTTGCCCATTTATTGACTGAGCTACTTGGGTTTTGGGTTTTTGGGGGGGTTTTTGTTTGTTTTTTGTGTTTCGTTGTTTCACTTCCAAGACACAGTACCAGTCAACATGAAAGTAGATGACAGACTGTTATTAGATGAGGGGAAACAAACTAAAGGGGAGAAGGAAGGGAATGTAAGGGACGGTAAATTGAGATGGAAGAAAAGAAATTATTCATTATATCATTAAGAGATCATGGTATTGACATGAACTAAGGTGAAGAGATGGTCACTTAAGCTCCACTAAGAGAGACAGCAGGTTACAAGATGGCACATACAGCATGGCCACATTTTATTTAAAAAATGAATTAATCTATACAGATATCTGAGACGTTGACTACAATGGTGTTGACTTAACTGGCGTAATTTGTGTCTGAGAGTGAGATTCTAAGGACGTTTTTCTTTTTCTCCAAGAATACTTTTTTTTGAATCATGCAATTATAAAACGTTTCTAAGAGGAGGAAGAATTGTTGTAAGTACGTAAGGTGATGGATGTGTTAATTAGCTTGACTGTAGTACTCATATTTCAGTGTATACATATCTCAAAACATGAGGTTGTACACTTTAAATACATATATACTTTATATATGTTTTGTCAATTATGCTCATTAAGAAATTGATGATAAAAACAATTCAAAATTATATTGAGTGTGAAATGCTAATAAAAAAATTTAGAATACAAAAGTCCTGGTGGAGTCTTTAGGAACTTCTGAGTATAGGATTATATTACCTGTTATCCAGGGGTAACTTGATTTCTTCCTTTCTTCTTTGTATCGCTCTTGTTTCTTTCTCTTGCCTGACTGCTCTGGCCAGAATTTCAGTGCTGTATTGAACAGGAGCTGTGAGAGCGGAGCTCTTTGCCTCTTTCTTGATTTTAGAAGGATCCATTCAGTCTTTCCCTATTCAGTATGTTGGCTGTGGGTTTATCACTTATAGATTTCACTATATTGAGGTATGATCCCTCAACACACAGTTTTTTCAACACTTTTATCATGAAGGATGTTGAAGCCGGGCACGGTGTTGCACATCTGCAACCCCAGCTCTGAAGGGGTGAGGCAGGAGAATTGCAAGTTTGAGACCCACAAGGGAACTCAGTGAAATGTGTCTCAAGAAAAAGGAGGTGGGGATATAGATCAGTGACAGAAAGGGGGAAGAAAAGTCCTGTTGAATTTTGTCAAAATTCTTTTTTTCGGAGTCAACTGATTGCATGATATTTTCCCCTGATTGTATTTATGTGGTGTATTAATTTATTGATTTGTGTACGCTGAAACATGTTTGCATCCTCCTTGATTATTGTGCATGATGTGAGGAATTCAGTTTTCTAGTATTTTATTAAGGAATTTTGCATCTATGTTCATCGAAACTATTGGTCTACAGTTTTCTTTTTCTATGTCTTTGTCTGATTTTGGTATCCAGGTGATGTTGTCTTGTAGAATGAATTTAGAAGTATTCTCTCCCTTTCTATTTCCCTGAACAGTTTGAGGAGTACTGGTGATAATTTTTATTTGAAGTTCTGGTAAAATTCTGAAGAAAATTCATCTAGTCTAGGGCTTTACTTTTTTGGGAGGCTTTTTATTATTGCTTCCATCTCATAACTTGTTATTTATCAATTTAGACTTCATATAGCATTTTGTTTTTGGTAAGTCATATGTGTCTAGAAACTTACCCATGTCTTTTAGATTCTGTAACTTATTAAAATATACATTTTCAAAATAGTCTTCAGTGATGCTCTGGATTTTAGTGGTGTCCATTGTAATGTTCCTTTTTTCATCTCTAGTTATATTGATCTAGGTCTTCTCTTTTGGGTAAGAGAAGACCTTCTCTTCTGGCTAAGGGTTTATCAATCTTGTCTATCTTTTCAGAGAACCAACTCTTTGTTTCACTGGTCCTGTGTATTATTCTTGTAGTCTTTACTTCATTAATTTTATCTCTGACCTTTATTTTTTTTTCCTTCTGTTGGGTTTCATTTTGGTTTGTTCTTATTTTTCTAAGATACATCTTTAGGTTATTTATTTGGCATCTCTCTGATTGTTTTGATATTGGCAGTCATAGCTATAAACTTCCATTTCAGAACTCCTTTTGCTGTATCCCAGAGATTCTAGTTTGTTGTGTTTCCATTTTCATTTGATTCTAGGAATTTTCAATTTCCTCTCAAATTTCTTCAATGACTCACTGACTGTTCAAAAGTGAGTTGTTCCATCTTCATGTTTATGTAGTTTCCATAGTTTCTCTTGTTGTTAATTTCTAATTTCATTTCATTTTAGGCTTGCTTTACAGCCTAAAACATCTATTTTGGAGAATGTTTCATGATGTGCTGAAAATAATGTGTATTCTGTAGTTGTTCTGTACATGTCTGTTATGTCCACTTGATCTATGATATTGTTGGGAAGAGAGTCTGGAAACCCATCCATTAGTGAGAGTGAAATACTGAAGTGACCCACTATTATCGTATTGGGACCTATGTGTTCCTTTATGTTAAGTAGCGTTTGTTTTATGAAATCAGGTACATTGATGCTCAGTGCATATATTGTTATATCTTCTAAGTGGATTTTTCTCTTTGTCAATATGTAATAACCTGTTTGTCTCTTCTGGTTAATCTTGTCTTGAAGGCTGCTTGTCAGATAAGAGCACAGCTACTCCTGCTTGCTTTCTGATTCCATTTTCATGGAATGCTGCTTTCTATACTTTCACTTCCAGTCTGAGTATGTCTTTGTTAGTGAGGTGCATTTCTTACAGGCAGTAAACAGTGGGGTCTTGGGGTTTTTTTGGTTTTTTTTTTTTGTGTTTTTTTGATCCAATCTTCCAGGTTGGATTATTAATTGAAAAATTAGGACCATTTACATTCATGGTTATTATAGAAAGATATGCACTAATACCTGACATTTTGTTGTTTTTCTAATGTTTTATTCTTTTCTAATTCTCAATAGCTTTCCCTTTTCTGTATTTAAGATTCCTTTAAGTATGTTCTGCAAAACTGGCTTCTTGGTCATGGATTTCTTTAGTTTGTATTTATCTTGGAAGATCTTTATTTCTCCCTTAATTCTGAAGGATAAATTTGCTGTGTATAGTAATTTACTTTGGCAGTTACTTTCTTTCCAGGCTTGAAATACATTGTCCCACTCCCTTCTGGAGTTTCTGCAGTGATGTCTGCAGGTGAGTCTACCCCTGTAAGTGACTTGGCATTTCTATCTTGTAGCTTTCAATATTCTTTCTGTGTTCTATACTCAACATTTTAACTTTATCTGATAGGGGTGATTCCTTTCTAGCCATCCTGTTTGGGGCTCTGATTGCCTCCTATAGCTGGATATCCATATCTTTCCCAAGGTTTGGGGAGTTTTCTGCTATTATTGCATGGAGTAGATTTTTCTAGACCACATCTGAATCTTGTTGTCCTCTTCTACAGTGAAAATTCATATTTGGTCTTTTAACAATGTTCTAGGGTTCTTAGATATTTTATTCACATTTTTCACAGTACTGTGGACTGAACCACTGAGCTACATGTCCAGCCCTTTATTGTTTACATTGAGACAGGATCTTGCTAAGCTGCACCCTGGGCTTGAACTTGTGATTCACCCTCCTCACCTTCCCAAGGTGCTGGGATTACAGGCATACATCACCACACCTGGCTTTCTTTTTTGTTGTTGTTGTTATTAGTGTCTGAACATTATAGTTTATCAACCTTACCTTCAAGCCCTGAAAGTTTGCCTTCTCCTTGAGCCAGTCTATTGTTCAGGCTTTCTACTGAATTTTTTATTTGATTTGCTACACTTTAATTTCCAAAATTTCCGTCTATCTCTTCTTTAGAATCCCTATTTCTTTGTTGTATTGCTCCTCCATTATCTCCCTTAATTCATTCAGCTGTTTGTTTTTTATCCACTTTGAAGTCATTGATAGTTACCATGTTTTCCCCAAAATAAGACCTAACTGGAAAATAAACTTCAGCTGTAGTTAATAGCTGGTCATTACTATGGTGGTGACCAGTGACACACAGAAGATTATACTTCACTGTTCTCTTGCTCATTGCTATTCTGTAATGGAAAGGAAGGCAAGGTTAGGCTAATTGGGGCTGGCATTTTTTTTTTCATCTCTAGTTAGGTCTTATTTTGGGGGAAACATGGTAAATATCAGTCTTTTGTATTCTTTGGCTTTTTGTTTTCTTTTATATTTTAGCATTCAGTTGTTGACAAGTTATGGACCTTCAAAGGAATCATTTTGCCTTTTTTTTCATGCTTTTGGAAGTTCTATGTTGAGACCTGTGGATCTGGTGAGATGGATATTTCTTCTTTTTTTATGTGTGAGTCTTCTTAGTGTCTAACATTCTTTGGATAGTTTGATCCCCAGTACCACTCAGAGAGGACAAAATGAAGTTCAGTAATGATGGCAACACAAAGACAAACCAGATACTGATATATACTAAAAACCAATCAAAGGCAATGACTATACCATCATTAACAATAGAAAAGGAAGCAGTAATTACAACATAGAGTAAATAAGAGGCTAGAAATTACCAAAGGTTAAAGGTAATAATAAAATAGAGGAGATGCTCAAAAGGGAAATTGAGCAGTAAAATTTTAAAATGAAAGAAAAGAACAGGAAGGAGGAGAAAAAACTGAGATTTAAAGAACTGAAAGAGTTAATGAAATTAGGTAAAAGCAATGTAGGGGAAAAAAACAAGAAAAGTAAAAGCAAAAAAGAAAAAGAAAAAGGGAAGAAGAGAAAGGAGAAATGAATAAAAAAAGGAAAATGAAAACTATGTTCTAAACATTTTTCCATGCTCAGATATTTGGATGGGTAAAGTATCTTTCCCTCTCTGGAATCCACAGGTAAGGGGGAGGGAAAGAGAGACACACTGGATCTGTTGTGTTTCCACACCCACTAATGGGCTGCTGTTGTGTGGATGCTGAGCCCTGCACCCCCTTTCCCATGGTGCTGAACCAGTCATGGAATATTGACTGCATTGTGGCTAGCTGTATTCACTCCAAAGGCTTTTAGTGTTTGTTTGCATCCTGTGCACACTGAGTCACTGCTACTCCCAACTAGCTTTGCAGTCTATGGGATGGTGAGGTGCCCTACTTGTTGCCCTTTTTCATGACCTTTGGGACATGGTATATATCCAAGCAGAAGCATGTTCCAAGCACGGTGGGTGGAAAAAGCAATCAGACCACTGAGTTCTGTGCTGGAAGGGGAGGAGGATCCAAGCAATCCACTGGTCTTAGCCCTAGTGCTTTCAGACCCAACCCCTCAGAAAACCTCATGTGATGGGCCTGGCTCCTCACTGCAGAGGTTGGTGCTGCCAACCACTATATTCTCTCCAGACTGACTCACCAATGCTTAAACTTCTCAGGGGCCTGTGATTAGCCCTCTCCCTTTCCATGACTGTCTCTTCTTGTCTCTTACCCAGCCACTGTGGGAACGTGGCCCCAAGACTCCTGAAGGTTGGTTCTTCTCTTACTTCATTCCTAGTGTAGCTCAGTCTCAAACAATAAGCACCCTCATATGGCTCCTGGGTAGACACTCCACAACATAGTAGCCTTGCAGTGGGCTTTTTCTGCAAAGCTCCCCTGCCATGAGAGAGACATCACTTTCACACTGCATTTACAGCTTGCAATAACTGGGGTTTCCTGTGGCTATTGCTGCGGACCCAAACTTTTGTGCTTGCAGTCAGCTTCCCCTTCATTCTGGGAGCTGGAGTTGGCACTGCAGACTGCTTCATTCTTTTCTATATGTTGCTTTTCTGTTTCTGCATGATTTTCAGCTTTCCTCCTGGATTCCATGAGCTTTTCTCTTTTGCCTCATTGAGGAGCTGGTTTCCAGCTGTCTTGATTCCAGATCACAGAGAGGATGTGCACTTCTGACTGCTTCTACTCCACCATCTTTACTCTCAGTCAATTTATTGTTTGTTTGTTCATTTGTTTGTTTCTGGCCTCCTTCTGTTGCCCAGGCTAGGCTTGAACTCCTGGACCCAAGCCAACATCCAACCTCAGCCTCTCAAGTAGTTGAGAGTACAAGAGTGCACACCTGTGCCTGGCTCCGTGGATGGTTTTTGCAATTGTCGCCAGATTCAGCAAACTAACTTTCATTAGAAGAGAAAAAAAATGCGAAAGGGGAACTCTACTAAAAGAACTCAAACTGAGTACGTTCTCTTGGTAAAGAGTTAGAATGTACTTGATCCAACTGCCATGAATTGGAAAGATTATGGGGTAAAATGTTAACTATGGCCCCGTTACAGCCAGATGTCAGGAGTAAAGTAACAGGAGAGGGTAGGTGAGAATTTCTTAGTTGATATGCTGGGAGGGAAACACAGCTTACTACAAAGGTAGCACTTTTAACACCCAATGCTAATTTGCATCCTACATAGTTGATCTTCTAGACGAATCCCGAACAAGGAACTATGTGATCAAGCTGGCATTGCTGGTGTCCTCTTGATTGGGACAGGACAGATGGCAATGAATCTTAAAGAGACACATGATGAGGACCTACATGGGAATCGAGTTTAGTCCCATTTTTTACTTTGCCAACATTTATACATCATTTTTAGAAGCTGAAGTACAAGGGACTGATCTGTGGAAATGACTAAGGGATCTGAATTAGAAAACGCATTTTTAGTCTCAATTGAAGAATACAAACCTACAAACAGGAAAGTAACAAGTACACTTCGCTGCCTCCAGTAGGTATGAATGAACCTGAGTGCAACAAGAAGCCCAAGCACCATCTCAAGAGAGCGCGCTGGAATAAATGAGAGATGAGTTCTAGGAAGAAGTGGGGGAGCCACTTCTGGCAAAAATTGGCAGGAAGAAAATAATGTTACAGTCAAAGGAATGAGAATAAAAAAATAAATCTGCAAATAATATAAAAATATCAGATTCTAAGATTTATTAAAATAAATAATTATTTTAACACTGTTCACATGTCACAATAAGTAAACCCTAAAGAACTAGCCAAGGAAATATGAATAAAACTATTTCCAATGCTCTTAAAATTCATTTAATAATAAAAATGACAAATCTGATTCTTCCCTTTCAGGCAAAACTTGAAGTAGTTTAGAGGGGACAAAAGCCTAAGGCTAAGCAAGTTTCATGGTACAAAGTTGGTTACTTATTAACATCTTGATGTAGGAAGGGAATTAAATACTTGAGAGTTTTGTCGGTAAGAGCGTCTTTCTCAGAACTAAAATAAAGGGCTTTTTGGGGTGAGGGGGATGCTGGGGATCAATCTCAGGGCCTTCCGCTTGCTAGGCAAGCACTCTACCACTTGAGCTAAATCCCCAACCCTCAAATGGCTTTTTTTATGTTTTTAAAGACTGAACCCAGCTAACTGATTCTGTTTAATGAGTTCTCAATGAAATATTTGTTCCAAATATACCAAAATATGGATAATTCCCCTTGAAAACAACCAATGTTTGATTGTACCTAAGAAAAACATTTTCCTATAGCTTACCAGAATTCTACCATAGGCTGGACTAACAGCATAATGAAGCAAAGAGTAGTCCTTGAAAATCCTGAGTCAATGATAAATCAATAAAAGAGAATCATCAGAAATATATCCATTGTATAAGGGACAGACAGAGACAGAGACAGAAATAGAGATAGATAGAATAAGGGAAGAAAATCAAACAACAATTTCAATAAAACTGCCAGAACTAAAAATGAATTTGTAAGTTCAAAGAAAGTGCCAAATACTTGGAATGCTGCTGGAGAATGTTCTCTACCAACAAAGGACTCAGTGAAAGGGACATCAGGCAACAGGGCATCTTCTCTAGCTGTAATCTTACATGTTCCCCAAAGGCTCAAATGCTAAAGGCTTGATCTGTAGCCTCTAGAGCTTGCGAGAGGTAGTGGAGCCTTTAAGAGGTGGAGCCTAGACTTCGGAAGTGAGGTTATGGAGGCGTGTCCTTGCTCAGAGAAGAGGACTAGCCCCTTCCTCTCTCTTTTGCTTTCTGGCAGCCAGGAGGTGAGTAGTTTCCTCCTCCATGCCCTCCACCAGGTTCTCAGCCACCGCAGCCAAGAGCAATGAGGCCCAACATCCGTGAAACCTCTGACCTGAGAATCCGAACTAATCAGTCCTCCTCGCAAGCTGGATGTCTCTGATATTTTGTCACAGCAATGGAAATCTAACATGGATTCAAGACAAGAAAGACGTAAAATGGATCCTGAGGATGATAAAGATGATGAGGAAGGAAGAGAATAAGATGGCAATGATACAAAACACCTGGAGAGAAATAAGTATAAAACAGGCAAGAAGAGTCTGAGATTGTTGTGAAGAAGACAAAATTACTAGAACAATTAAGAGAATATTTACAAACAGAATAGAGTTTGGGAGAAAACTAAGCCACCTCTTAAGAAGTACATCTATTCCAATAAAAAGTTATCACAGAATACTACCATATGGCGATAATCCCAGCACTCTGGGAGGCTGAGCCAGGAGAGTTGCAAGTACAAGCCCAGCCTAAGCAATTTAGTGACTTAGCAAGACCTTGTCTCAAAAAATAAAAAGTAAAAATAAAAGGGGCAGTGTGAAAGCCCTAGGTTCAATTCCCAGTGTAGGAAGGAAGGAAGGGACGAAGGAAGGGAGGGACAGAGGGAGGGAGGAGGAAGGGAAGGAGGGAAGGAAAGGAGGGAAGGGAAAAAAACTAACACACGGCAGAACTATGAATAGCATTTAGTCCTAATAATGTAAACATTAAATACTCCTCCAACCGAAATTAAAATAACTCTACTGGAAGAATGGGAAGGCAAGAAATGTGTGTAGCTGTGGGAACGGAAAGTGGAAAACAAAATTCTTATCTTTTGTGGGAAATCAGTAGTGACTTTAAAACTGAGTAGCAAAAATCTAAGCTTATTACTTGGAGATATGACAGTCAATGCCAAAAGAATAAGCTAAAGTAACTGAAGGTGGTTGTCTTAAGAAACAAGAAATGAGATAATTGTGATAGTAAACACTGTAGTCCCCACTACAAGCCTCTGTAAACAGCGTACCTGTAAAACATTGATAAAATGCATATAAAATGCACTAATTAAATAAAATAAAAATGATTTCCTAATTATAACAACATGCTTATATAATTTGGAAACTGGAACTGATAAAATAAAGGACTCTATTCAGACAAAACTATTAATATATTGCTGTATTGTCTTTCAATATTTTCAATATTTTTGCATACATAAGTCTACACATATTTGTGTATATAGAATTTTTTTAAAAAGAAAACTTGGGAGTTCATGCTGAATATACAAATTTACATAATAGCTCTTTTAAAAAGAATATTACATCATCAACATTTTCTGTTATCTCCAGTTATTATTTTAAATTACCTTATGCTCTAACATCACTTATTTATCCATTTTTCTACTTAATTCTTTGGCAAGGGGACAGTAAAGATGGTTTTGCTTTCTCAAACTCCCATTTCTTGCCTTGACTCTTCCTTGACTCCTCCCCTGCCTCTTCCTAGCCACTTCTGTTTCTCCTTATGGACTCCTCCCCCAGCCGACACCTTAAACTCACACACACACACACACACACACACACATATATGCACACATACATTATATGAAATTGTGATATACTACAAGATTTCATCCTCCTCATTATGAACACCAGTAACAATATGATACCTGATAAATGACAATTACTACATTCTGTTAGATCCACCTTTCAAATACTGCCATCTCCACCTACGTATCTTCCAACTTTCAATACCTCCACTACCACCATCCAGCCCAAGCCATCATTATCACCAGCCTGGGGTCCTAAGTCATCCTGGTCTCCGGAGTCTCCTTCTGCCGCCTCCTTCCAAAGTTTTCACCACCTTGCAGTCATAATGATCTCTGAAAAGCGCAAGACAGTGTCGTGGCAGCCTCCTTCAAACCCTTCAATGGCTTACTGTTGTTTTCAGAATTACAAATGCTTTCCTCCCTACACGGCCCTGCATAATCAGATCCTTGCGGACATCCCTATCTCCATTTCATACCACTTTTGCCTCATCTCACACACTCTCCCTCTGCTGCTGCATGCCCCAGCCATACTGCTACTTCTGGTCTTTAAACACACCAAGATCTTTCTTGACCCAGAGCCTTGGCACGCGCTTTATCCTATTCTGGGAAGAACTCCTGACAGAGGGGTTCCTCCCTGTCCTGGCTCCTTTCTGGCTAACTCCTGTGCGTCTTGAATAAGACCTTCAAATTGCTCACAGTGCCCCCTGGAATGGCCAACATTAGAGCTCAGGAGTCTAAAGCAGACAACACTTTTATAAAAGAATGTGCAGATTTCTTGGCCTGATGTCTATGTCAAATGAAAATGTAATTACACGAGAACAAATCCTGTTCAAGGCTGGATCCCCGTACCTAGCACAGTGCCTTATCGTGGCAGATAATAAATATCTGTTGGAGGAATAAGTGATTCCTAAATACATATCTTGACATTGAGAAATCTCCTGAACTCTACAACCATATATGTAATCAACTGCCATCTCCACCTAGATATCCTACAGGTATCTCAAACTGAATATATTCAGAACTGACCTTTTTTAAAAATATTATCTCCCCAATAACTTTTTCTCCATGATTTCTTCCAATTAATGGCATCTTGCCAATTCTGCTCCTGAACTCTCTCTTCAATTAGCCCCCACTTAACTTATTTTGCCACAGCCTTACTCAGTCCTTACCAAATCTTATGTGAACTACCACAGTATTTAGTAAGGAGTCTCCATTTCTCTGGCATCAACTTCACCTGTCTTTCTAAACCAGAGTTACTAATGTGATTGTCTTAAAGCTAAAATTAATTTGGTCCTATCAGTTCTCATGCTTAGAACTGTCAGTGACTGTTTCCCCACAAATAAAATACTGCTGCAGTCCTATTACACTACAACTTAATTCACCTGTCTGTTCCTCCACTTGATCCTGTGTGCACAAAATCCGTGCTGTGCTGTTTAATCTTTGTGTACGTGGGCTCTATTAAATAGTAATAGCAGCATGACTGCTTGACACAGTGACCTGTTCTGACCTGTTTAACAGTCATTTTAGGGAGTTTGGTACTGTACACTGCTGGGTATGGCAGGAATTCGAGATCCTGACCATCCTTACCAGGGCCATCTGTCAGGTTATGTTTGCAGTAGGCAACCTTGAAGGATGAGCAGAAGTCACCTCCAGGACAAGTCTTGCTTACTATAAAAGCAGTGGGTTCCCATGTTCAGGGATGCTCAGCTGCAGCTCGCTGCATTTGCAGTATCTCTCTGCACCATACTGTATCACCTCCATGAGCCGGGGGCAAGTGCGATAATGCTCACTCTGTGTGCTGTGCCATGTGTAATAAAACCCTTTGTCTCCAACCTGGGAGTCTCATGTGTTCTACCAGGTCAATGAAATAGTAACAATCTACTTGTAAAAAGGGAGAAACCAAATCCCAGGCCCAGCAATTTGCCTTGTAGCAATACAGAGATAGGCAGGATCAAATATATGACATTTAAACTACCAAGCAACACTGCCATTTCTTCCTTATTACCCATTTTATATAACTGCTATGGTTTAAATCTAAAATGTCCCCCTAAAGTCTCACGTTCCCATAGGTGAGACTTTTGGGAATGACTACATCATGGGTGTGTGACACTCGATTAGTCAACTGACTGGTTTAGTGTAGTTCTGGGTGTGAATGATGGATTTACTGAAGAGGGGAGACCTACCCTGGGTGTGGGTGGCACCAACCAATAGGCTCGTAGCTTGGACAGAATACAAAAGGAAGAAGAAGGAAGGCTGCCCTTCCTGCCTGCCCTGCCATGGACTGTTTCTTCTCAGCAATGCCCCTCTGCCACGCTGCCCTGCCTGGGAGCCAGCCAACTATGGACTGAAACCTCCACAAACTGTGAGCCGACATAAACCTTTCCTTCTTTAACTTGTGAGAGTCAGGTATTTTGTCCCAGCAATGAGAAAATAACTAACACAATAATTATAACACATATATGAAAATCCATGTTCTCCACAAAATTTAACTTGCATTTCAAAACTTTCTGCCTGCTTACTTAACCCTTTTTACTGCTTCAATCCTTTCACCCCAAAACAGTCTTCATGATTCTGTTTATATTTTCCTATCTCTTTTATTCTGTTGATTCTGTGAGATGGAAGTGTTTTCTAGTATGTTATCTCTCCAACCAGAAAATATAAACCTCACACTCAAATAATTCACAGAGCCTACCTAAAAGAACCAATCAAGGGAGCAATGTGGTTGTGGCCTCTAAAAACAAAATGAAACCAAAGTCATCCATATATAGCTGAAGCACACTGGTCCTCTTCTCACTTGAATTCTAGTCTTGGAAGCTGCTGGAAGCTCTTCGCACCAACCTCTGGATGCAGAGTGTTTTCACCACATATTTAGAAGTAGCTCCTTTGGATGGTAAACCTTCACACTCTCCAGACATTAAGCAAATGACTAAGGAATTTCTTCTTTAAAGACAGGGAAAAGAGATAAGAAGCTCAGAGCAAAACATCATCAGCAGGGAATACACTTCAGGAATAACACGAGAAGAGGATGGAGGAAGGAACTTCCAGGGTTTTTCACTATGGCCATCATGGAAGTAATGAACCATAAAGATAGAATGCTGAGGGCTAACTGGACTGAGCAGACCAAAAGTAACTGACTGGTAAAGAAAACTCTATAAAAAAGTAGAAAAAAAAACAACAGATAACAGTGATAAGAAAAAGAAAACAGAGACAGATCTATTGGTTTTGAAAGCAGGCAAAGTAGGCAAGCTCACACCAGGGGTCACCTCGCCACCACCTGTCAGCCTCCTACTGGAAACAGGGCTCCTTCTCCACGTTCAGAGGAAATGGACTGGGGAATCGGTGGGCTGGGGGCTTGACTGCTTCGCTGAGCAAGCTCTGAACTGATGCTTTTCTGTACTAAATGTATCAATACAACTCTGATAAGAACATAAATTGTACATTTCAGATGTTCCCGTGAGTGCCACCTACCACAAGAGCCCATGCCAACCTGTCAATACTCGATGAGACTATGTCCCCAGAGGAATCTGAGTAAGAAAGGCCCCTAGTAGGGTCTTCCCTATGTTCAGCTACAAATAACACCACAACAAGTAGGGCTGTAGATTCCTTAACTAAGAAAGGCAGTGTGGACCACAGAAACTCTAATGTAAACTTCTAAGGGCACCTCTAATCTAGACATCGCTACATATCCCTTATATAAATCTCTCCTTAACAAGTGATCACTATTTAATGAACAGTAAATTCATGGGGCTTTGTCCAGTTTCCCTCCATGTATATTCTTTAGAGTTAAAAACATATTACAGCAATCCATGCACACCTATGTTTATACCAGCATAACTCATAACAGGTAACTCTTCGAAGCAGTCTGTATGTCCATCAACAGATGTGGATAAAGAAAATGTGGTATATAAATACACAACAGAGTACTACTCAGTCATAAAGAAAGATAAACTTGACTCATTTGTAGGAAGATGGATGCACCTTGAGACCATAATGTTAAGTGAAATAAATCAGACACGCAAGCTTAAATACCACATGGTTTCTCTTATATGAGAAACCCAAAGTATAAATCAGGAACAAAACAAAAGATAAATAATAAGAAGGAGGGAGCTAGGTCTTTCTCAAAGGGGAAGAGGACCAAGAGATGGCGGGTGAGGGTAGGGGAGGGAAAGAGGACAAAAAAAGGAATTAAGATGTGTTACATACAGGTACCAACTCCACACAAGAAATGTAATCATTATGCACTGTAAACATGCACTAATAAAAACAAAGATTTAAAAAATAATAAAAGCAAAAATACATTTTCGCCAGGATTGTTCACTAGTATTCCTCAGTAAACATTTGTTCTGTTTATTCCTACAGTGCTTCCACCAAAGATCCTTGTTCATACACTGGAAGCCGGATGAGGTCGCTGCAGGTTTCAAAACAAAGCCGGACAAACTCTAAGTGGCAGGAGGAGGGATGTGGTGCTGTGCAGCTGCCGGCAGACCTTCATCTAAGGTCGCGTGTAACCCAGGAGCCACCGTGACAGCGAAGGCCCCCAGCCGCTCCAGGGCTCCCTTTGGTTTTGATTCTAAGCTTGAACTGAGGCTTACCCAGAGACGGTCAAGAGGGCTGCAGAGGAAAGCTGGGACCATGTCTTAAAGTGTCCTTGGGATCTGTTTTGAGTACGGTGAGGAGACACACACACAGACAAATGCCTTGGACAGAAGTGCTTGTTACTCACAGTTCCCAAGAGAAAGGGGCATGACCAGCCACACAGGGTCGCCGGGGAAAACATGAGGCACATTAAGAGGCCGAAGGAATGGTTTCCACAGGCGGGGCGGGCAGTGGGCTGCGCTGGTCCGAATGACTGCAGCAGCTCGGGGTATGAGAACGGTCCTAGCTCCCAGTTTCTGGCTCTGGCCAGACATCGGAGCGGGGATACACAACAGCACACCCTGTGCAAGCTCGGTAAAGGGAGGCACCGGCAGCACCGGCCCCACCAGCCCCACCGGCCCCAGGTTGGCAGTGCCACACAGGAAAGGCCCACACACGGGAGTCCTGTGTATCTCGGGATGAACCGGCCCCGCCCCCCAGCCAGTGAGACCCCAAGACGTCAAGGCATCAGAAAATAAGGGAATTCAGAAACATGGTGAATACGGCCCCAACCGTACTCCTGCGACCAGGGCCACTCCAGTTTTTACCGCTCTTACAAGCTCTGGGGACACCAGGAGGCCCAGCTCCAGAGCGGCCCTAAGCTACAAGCTCTCCTGCACCCCAGAGCCACCGCGGACCCCACCTCCTGTGCCACCATGGCCACGCGCTAGTGCTGAAGGTATCAAAGCGTCATCCGGCACGACTTTCCCTCCGTTTCATGCGGAGTGTAGATGTGAGAGCCTCAAGTCTGTGTCATGCCATCAAAACAACGACATGGCCCCTGCTGCAACAACTACAGAAGTCACACTACTAGTGTCAGAGCCACTCAGAGCATTGAAGCTGCAGCTGCTAACAAGGCGTGTCTGCTAAGCTTTTCAAACCACACCAGCAGCTACTGTTGGGATGTTTGCATAAAATTCCAACAAAGATAACACAAAAATAATGCCTCGGGGTTTCAAAGACATCACTAGCGTTTGTCGTCCTATAGAAAAAAGTCAGGAAAGCTGACGAGATAAACAGCAAGGCGCTTCCCTTTCTCCTCTGCCGCTAAGCTTCTACACAAAATTTTTGTTCTACTTCAAAATACTATCAGTCATGCACTTTTAGAATTCACAATTTGGCTTCAGCCATCATGCGTACAGTAGACGTTGAGGCAGAGGAAAACTCTAAATCTCTATCTGGTTTTGTTAACTGGTAAGACTCATTTCACTGTTGAACTGCTTTGTGCAGTTTTCTGATTATTCCACATGAAAGTAAAATTAGAGCTGTTAGAGTACACACACACACAAATACAGCACACCAATTGTAAGGCTTTATTACATTATTTTCATAAACACAGGCATGTTCATTAGGAAACGTAATCCTCAGGAAATAAAATATTAGGTGAATACTGGTTTAAAAACAAAATTACATGGAAATAAAGCAACCAGACACAGAGACAGGCTCTGCTCCATGTGCTTTAGCACAGTGATCAACCACCCAGTTTAATACTATTTTCAGGGATTTTACAAGACAATCATAATTATGAAACCTAAAATCTGTCAACCACTAATCAAGTCTGGACGGAGATCATAAAATGTACAAAGCCTGCTCGTTGAAGGACAGTTCATGGCCATTCAGTCCCTGCACTTAACAAATCATCTGTTTAATTCTTCTCACAGAACCTAAAAATACCCCCAATATCTTCCTTAACTTCTGGAGAATTCTTCCAAATCAGACAACTACTATGGTTGGTAGCAGTATGGAAGTTAATTCTCTCAACTCCATTTTTCTTCTACGTGTAGCCTCATGAAAACATAGTTTTATTCTATTTTCAGCTTGTGAGCATATGTAACAGAGTGAGCACAGATCCAGACAGTGAAGGGTGACTCTGAATGTGGACGGGTGAGTAGCTTGGATACCCTTGTGTTCTCAGCAGAGGGGTGCTACCACAGTGTAGAAATACCTTTACTGCAACTATTTCCTATGGGGACTCTTAACACCTATTCTTTTGCCACTTTAAACAGAACATATTTAAAGGTCTTCCTGATCATTCAGGGTCACCATTATTTGTAAATGCTAATTATTGAGCTAGATCTCAGGGACACCTGCTATAAATTCTACAACCCAAACAACAGCGACTGTTAGCTACCGGGCTGACCATGGTAGGTGTCACTGGTTGGCGCGGTGAGAGCACTAATGTCGCGGGACATTAGCATTCTCTGTTCTCCACATTCGTTTTCCCCGAGTGGACAAAGGCTCATGTGTTTACCCAGCAACCCTCCACTTTCCTAACTTCTGTCTTCTCTAGGCTTCTTTGATAAGAGTGCTTCTTTCTGCCTTCTCCAGTTTCTACCACTTTGCTCGAAACACTTAACCCTGCTGCTCTTTCCTCTCCTCTACTGCTCCAACTGATTATTATAAGATTGCAAAACTGGTCAGTATAGACAAAGGGTAAAAAGCACTACAGACGTGTACGTTTATTTCATAAGCTGGAGCGGACTTATAAGAAATTTCAAATGAATTTTAGAACAAGTGTGTTGAGTATGCAAAAATATTTACTGAAACTCTTATTACAGCTGTATCAGATTTAAAGATTAATTTGGGGAGAGCTGACATCTTCATAATATCAAGTCATTCTTCAATGACTTGAAGTAGAAATATTTTTGCAATTATGTCTTCTTCTTCTTCTTCTATGTCTTTTAACACAATTTTATAATTCTTCCATAACGGTCTTGTGCATTCTTGTTTGTTTTGAGATAAAGTCTTCCTATGTTGCCCGGGCTGGCCTCGAACTCTGGGCTCAAGTGATCCTCCTGCCTCAGCCTCCCAAGCAGGTGAGATCTCAGGCATTTCACTGCACCTGGGTCTTGTGCATTCTTTTTAAGTTTAGTTACTTGATTGTGTTTGTTGCTAAGTCGACTTTTGAAAAGAAGGCCAAGTCTCCCTACCAGACTTTAGGACACAGTGAAAAGCCACGGTAATAAAACCATTACGACCCTGGACAAAAATAGATAACTGACTGTTGACACATAAGATGTCATATATGAGGGATGGAATTCAGCACGCGCTTGCATTCTACAGGAAGAGAAGCGAAGCCAAGCACGGCACCGCGCCGTCTACACAGAAGCAAATTCCCATGATGTTACAGCCCACAGGGAAATGCGAAACTGTAAGGCAAACAGGATAAAGCACAGGTGGATTTGTGATACCGATCGGAAGAGGTTTTCTTCAGACCGCAAAAACATAAACACTAGTGTAGCTGTTGTAGGTTTGATCAAGCACTTGAAAACGAAGGGCTCCTGACCAAGGGCGTGTGGACACCGAAACACAGTGAAGGTCTGAAACCAACGAGAAGTGACACCCACGGTCCTCAGGACGCTCCCTGCCGAGAAGAGAGAGGGCAGAGCAAACGCACGGTCTGGTGCTGAAGTGGAAGGGACATAGGTGTGAAGGACGGATGCAGTCTGCCTTCAAAAACACGAGCAGAGGAAACAGACACATAACATAATCAGTGTTCTGTTGGGCTAAAGTCTATGAACAAGGACAAAGCAGAACTAAAGATGGGATGGAGGACTCTTGTAGGCAGGAAGGAAACGGAAAGTCTCTGCAGGCATCTGATTCACTCGTGAGAGGGAGTCACATGAACAAGGAATTTTCTAAACAGAAAAACAGCAGGGACGCTTTAAGGACAGCAGATAACAAAAGCATCAAGAGACAACCAACACTAATAATCAGAGAAATGAAACTTAAGTAAGAGATGCCATTTTACAAATATTAGACTGGCAAGAATATAATACGAAGGAGGCTGTGGTGGCGCACACCTATCATCCCACCACTCAGGAGGCTGAGGCAGGAGGATCACTGTGAATTCAAGGCCCTAGGCCCTGTCTCAGATATGAAACAATACCAGTGTCGGTGAAAATGGAGGGGAAGAGAACGCTCATGTATGGCTAGTGAGAGTGTGAAGTAGTACAGGTTGAACATCCCTAATCCAAAAATCCAAATGCTCTAAAATGTGAGATGTTTGAGCACCAGCAGGACGCCGCAAGTGGACAGTGCTGTGCCTGACCTCATATCCCGGGTCACAGCCACCGAACGAAAGGACCTCCGGGCTGTGTGTGCACGGTATGCACGAAATGCTGAGCAGTTTCCTGTCTGGTCTTGGGTGCTGTCCCCAGGACGTCTCATCAGACGCAGGCAGATGCTCCCACACCTGCAGCACTTCTGTCCTGAGCGCGTCTGCAGCCGTCAGGCTGCCCGCTCATTGCAGAGTGTACGTACCTCTTCTGCAGAGATGCACTCTGGAAAACCAGAGTGCTCCCAGAGCCCCAGAGTAGGAGAAAATGGCGGCGCTGTTTGCAGTGACAGGAAATTACAGGCGACCCAGGTGACTGTCACCAGGACCCCAGATGAGATGCGGAAGGCACACACCGGAACACCCGCGTGGTCACCGGTTAGAGCGGGCTTCCGGGACAGTTTGGTTTTGGTTTTGTTTGCTTTCGAAGTAGTGAGCACTGAAACCCTTCTGGGGCGGGGGTTCAGATTTGCTTCAAAACAACACCCTTTGTAGAGGTGGAGCTGTGGGGGGAGGTGTCAAAGAGAGGAAGGGCTAAACATACATATGAAGCGAAATGGGCCAGGGACGCGTGGGTGTTCATTAGACTCCTCTCTCCACATCTGTATGTTTGAAGTTTTCCATCATAAAAATGCTGAGTGAAAAAAGAACCAAGCTCTTTAGCGCAAGACCATTTATATAAATTACAAACACGTGTGCTTAAAGCAGCACCATCTTTTTTTTTAAAGATAGAGACACATCCAAAAGCATTGTGTGACTGTCAACGGCAGCAGAGGGTGGAGCAGGAATGGGGACAAACGGACCTGTGGTAAGCAGAGCAAGAAAGGAGCTTGGGACCGCAAAAGCTGACAGCCTCCGAGGAGTCTGAGCCACTCAACTGTGCATGTGAGGTCAGAAAAGAAAACACTAAACAAGTACGAAGCGCTGTGCGATCAGAGAGAGGAGTAAGTAACTCCGCCCTGGGGGGAGGCGGGATCCCAGTCACACCTCAGACCACTGAGTCAGGCCTTCCTGGACGGGGTAAAGGAGTGCACTGCAGGCCACACTCCCAGACCAGCAGGCGGGAGGGCTGGAAACCACGCGCCCTGCTGTCCCAGCAGCGCCACACCTGCGTGACGTAACATCTGGGCACGGGAACATGTGCTGTGATCCCAGCACTGAGGGAGGCTGAGGCATAAAATTTAAACTTCAAGCCCCACCCAGGCAGTTTAGTAAGACCCTGTCTCAGAATAAAAAATCAAAAAGGCTGGGCATGCAGCGCCAGGGTAGAGAACCTCTGGGTTCAGTCTCCAATTAAAAAAAATTCTAAAAACTGCCACTGAATATTCTTCTGTCCCACACTGCCACTGTTCTTAGCCACCGCAGAAAAAGCTAAATGCCGTTTGGATTGAATACCCCCCAATCACTGCCATTTACTTTGAAAAAAAAAAATCTCACTTTTCTCCAATATAAATTCCTTCTTCCAGTTATACCAGTTTTCCTTCCTACACACAACACTTTAAACGCCTAGTAATCACTTTCTCCCAACAGAAACACTGTCTCTCCTTGCACCCCATATACCTGCAAGGGCCCGCGCTGGGAAACTTCCACGGCACTCACCGAACGAGCCCAAGTCCTGCAGCTCCTCCAAGAGGCTCCCTGATGACTTCAGCACACACCTTTTCCTCTTGTAATTTCTTTTGCACTTACTCTCTGTGCCGTTCAATTAGCACCTTATTACAGTAACGCCTCATTTATCCAGCATCGCCAGGAAGGAAAGTGCTCGTCAGAACCGAATTTTCCACACAACTTAAGCATTAATTTAGGAAGCAGCAAAGCAGAGTGAAAACGGTGCTGGTTTTAGTTACTGAGAGACCTTGGTTCGAGCCCCAGCTCTGCCAACCTTCTAGCCAAGCGTGCCTGGGGAAGGATCGGCAGAGCTCCTTGGCTGCCTCGGCCACCTGCACAGGTGGCAGGTCTGCGGGGGACCCGGCCAGCACTCCAGCAGGGCGCTCCCAGCTGTGACTGCTCCGACTGCCACTGTGCACTGAAGCATCACAGTCAGTGTGCAGAACGCTTCGTCTGTACACCTGGAGATTTTTCTCATAAGTGCGAATATAAGCATGTCTTGATAACTCACAATTCATTCATCATTCAACAAATATTTATCCAGGGCCAATGAGGTGCAAATTGGCCAAGGACTTGAAGGTGAATGAGATACAGTGGCCCTGCACTAGAAGTTCAGAGTGCACTGGTCGGTGAGTGATTTCACTTTGTTCTACAGGACACGTGTGAAACCAGCATGGTGCTGGACAGAGAGAAAGGCAGGGCACACTTTGGAAAGTCTGGTCGGGAAGGCCCGAGGCCCGAGCGAAAGGAGTCAGCTGTGGGTTGGAGGAGAGCCCTGGCAAGGGAAAACCTCACCCGGAGTCCTGGGGTGTCAGCAAATCGCGGACCTGAAAGACGGCTGTGGAGGGCCATGAAAAGGAGGGCTGGGAGTGAGCCTTGTGTCTGGAGAACTAGGCAAAACCAGACCATCTGGGATTTGTTTCCCATCTAGTGTATTTGCCTGTCTATATAACTGTATTTATTTACCTTGACCCATCCATGCAACTACTTACACCTCAACTCTTGACCAAGGTAAAAGAGAACGTGTAAGTCACTGTCAGAGGGAATCTGCACACATGCGTAGAGATGAACAAGGAGCGACGGTGACAAGATCACACATGCAAACACAGAAGTCCATGGGAAAAACTCCTCTCATTTCTAGAGTTTCCACTGACTATCTTGACTTGAGTTTCCACAGCAAAGAAAAACAGCAACAATACAGGGCAACGACTTTTTAGGTTTTACTAAAAGCAGCAGCACCAATTTTGAAAAAAATAAAATATTTCCTATACCCACTTCTATAAAACCTCTGATGAAGGAGCTGGTCTAGGACAGCTTCACGCTCCTCTCAGGCCCTTAGAGAGGGAAGTCGAGGCCCTGGCTAGCAACAACGTCAGCTGCAGGCCAGAAGACGCCGGTCTTGTCCCCGGCTGAATCTCAGCAGCCACGTGACCTTGTGCAAGCCCCTTAACGCGGCGGGTCCCAAATTCTCTTCTTTAGCGAAACAGAGACAACACCCGAGATGCCTGCCACGTGTGCTGATGGTGTCGGCACGACAGGGGAGCGAATCTCAGCTAGATTCCAACTGGAAACTACGTCTTTTATTGCTTTGTGATAAATAATTTTGATCGGTGTCCAAATCATATTGCCCCAAACATGATTTAATTTGTGCAAATGTCCGAGTCAACTCACCAATTGGTAGGCATGGCATTCAACGAAATCAACACATTTATTGAATCCTTCCTACAACTGAGGTCCTTGGCAGTGCTACAACCAACTGCAAAGCAAAACTAAATTTGTTGTCTAGTGGAAAATAAGGATTGCATATTTCAAAACAGCTAAGAGAATAATTTTCAAATGTCTCATCATAAAAATGGTAGCTGAGTTGATAGATATTAATTAGTTTGATTTAATCATTCTACATGGCATACACACATCAAAATATCACAGTGTAGCCCACGAATGCTTACAATCATGATTAGTCAATCAAAAACAATATTAATAAAAATTATGTAGGAAAAACTCAGTGAGTTAAAGAATAATATATTTTTCCTAGATTTATCAATGTTTTCAAAGTGTTATCCTTATTTTTTAATAAATCCCTGAATTATATTTGCCCTTAAATAATTTTGCTGGAATTAGCCTATCTTTGAATAGGTTGGATTCTTTCTCTAAAAAAAAGAATTTGAAGCTAGAAATTTATACATTGTAAATTAATTTTTATGTGGCTGTTAGAAATAGGGACTGGATAGATACAAGACAAGGTACATAGGCGTCAATGGTTTCTACTGGACTACAGAGTGTAGAAATGGGCATAGGAGTAGATGAGAATGAAGGAATGAGTGAATGAACGAGTGTGAAATACACCATTGAAAGACCTGACACAGACCAGCACTGATGCCCCGTCCGCTCAGGGGCACCACTAACCCTCTGCATGTGCAGACTCACTCTTACAGTGACTTGTGAGTTCTATTTTACCCTAATCAAGAACTGCAGTATAAGCAGTTCTACGGATGGGCCAACGTAAATAAATACAGTTAGACAGACAGGCAAACATACTAGATGGGAAACAAGTCTTGTCATTTAAAGTACCTAATTCTAAGGAGTTGGTCAATATCATTTATCTCTTTTTAATCTAAAAAATAAAGGGCAACACTTTCAGAAAATACAGACGCAGTGAAGCAATTCACTTTTGAATCCTCCCCACTGGGTCTGAGTAGCCGTCATCTCGCTTTTCCCCCTTTCCCACATTCAGATGAATTATCTTCTTTTGTTGTAAACTGTTTTCTTTGGTTCTTTTACCAGTGCCGGGTTTAGGGTCACCGGGAACTGTCTGCTCCGGCAGTGTAGCCACCCACTGTCCCGTGTGGCACAGTGTGGCGCGGTGCCCACTCTCCCCCATCTTGTTTCTAACTGTGGCTTGCCAACTAGATGTTCTGGGTTCTGAACTGCTCGCCTCTCTTGGACTCCAGGTTGTTCTCGCCTTGAAGAAAGAAGCAAACGAAATGTGCAAAAAGGGGTGGCAAAGTTTATTTCAAAAGGCAAAAATGAAAGTGGGAGATGCAACATGGGCTAACATGGAAAGGTGTTATGTTTTGTGTCTAGATGTCCTCACAAGCCTCATGTGGTCATTGGTGGGGCGTTTTCAGAGGTGGCTGGATCTAGACAGTGTGACTACTGAATCAGTCCGTTGATTGGTTTGGCATAATTCTGCTGGGATCAGGATGTGATACTAGGATTAAGGGTGGGAGTGCTTCCGCCCTGAGGGCAGAGAGCCCAGATAAGATGTGAGGGACAGAAAGAGGCTTGTCTAACCCCCTTTTGCTCCCCTTGGCTGCCTCTTGCCTTCTGCCTGCCTGCCACGCCGCCCTGCCTTGGATCCAGCTGATTATGGACTGAAACTTCTATGAAGTGTGAGCTAAATAAACCTTTCCTCCCTTAACTTTGGGGGTCGGGTATTTTGTCTCAGCAAAGAGAGAAAAGTAACTAAGACAAAAGGTCTGATAGCACTGGCTCCTCGTGGTTTCCTTTATTTTATGCTGTCCAAATCTCAAGGAAACACTTCTACACCCGGGTCCCAAGAGGCGGTGCTGAGATTCCAGCTAGGCTGAAGTTGGGTCTAGGTGTCCTAGTGAAAACCTGCTGGAATTCTTGCTCGAAGTCCACGTGCAGGGCTTTGGGAACTGTTCCACTTGTGCTCTGGGATTTTGTGGTCAACAGGTCACACCTACTTCCCCAGTCAGAGACTGCCACGCCCTAGTCTCCTACCTCATTCTAATTTAGCTGTCTATAACAGTACTATGAGCCTGAGTAATTCCTGTTTATTTATTTTGCCTATATTTTCACATATTCCTTTTGCTTATTTTGCTTACTCTGCTTTTGTGTGTCTTACAATGAACTGATTCATTTGAAAGCTAAAAAAAGAAAAATGAGAAAGAAAATACAGATGCATGAAATAAATCTTGACAGATATTAAGAAGGAAAAATGATCAGATTTTTACCCATGGTCATTTTTTAATCAACTGAAATGACAGATTTCTATCTTGCTATGCGGAGAGGTATCACAAATAACTTGACATCACCAAAATATGTAATCCTTGTCAAATATAAAATTTTGTTCTATTTTAAAAATAAATGATATATCCTCATTACTGGAAAACAATTACTTAGTTGAAACACATCTATAAGTAAAAATCTACATGTTTTCTTGAGTTTTAGCAAAAGAAAAAAGTGGACTTCGCATTCAGAATGACAAACTAAAATACACTCATTCTCTGCTACCATAATTCTGGTTTATATCCTATCTTTTACTGTGCCATCACCAACTGGAGTTTTAAAAAGAAAATCTTCTCACAGTAAAGAAAGAAAATTAGACTTCCTATGGCTCGTCCAAAGCAACTAAAACCCAGGTGCCTTTAAATGATGAGATTTATGCACGTAGTTCTAGATGTGAGAGGAGCCGAATGGTGAACATTTTACCATCTCTACATTCTTCACTAAAATTTTATTTACTAAGCAGGCAGAAAGAGAATTGTTTCTAACAGAACTTTTAATTGTGCACACATAACATAAAAGTTACCAACTCTGACATTTAAGGTGTACAATTCAGTGATGTTATTCACATTGTTGTGAAACAGATCTCCAGAACTTTTTCATCTTGAAAACTAAAACTCTATACTCATCACACAACATGTGTTTGATGAAAACAACTGGGTTCAAATGTGGATTGTCTAAATAAGAAAATGTATGACCTTCAGTTTCTAAATACTTTTGCCTTAGAGTCCTCATCCATAAAGCAAAGGGTAACATTCACTTCGCTTGGACAAGATGGTGAATGAAATCATGAGCCGAACATCATTACGTTCTCTGGGTCATTCACATGTGTTAATAGTTTACTAAGAATGCACACCTGAACACTTTTGTCTTTTTTAGATGGCCATAATGTAAAGAAAAATGACTAATATTTTCATGGAGTAGAAGTACTGCCCTTTGGAAGCAATCGCAGTCTGTGCAGTTGCCAAGCCAGTGAGTCCTTGGCAACACCCTCTGGAAAAGTATCTCTGCTTCTGCCAGGCAAGAGGAAGGACTTCCCAGCTGCCTGAGAAATGTCAGGCGAAAACTCTTATCCGCTTCAAGCATTCCGGTAACCAGGCTGGGTTTTAAGGTTCTAGTAAAGACCCTTAAAAAACAGAAAGTCAATGACTTTATCCAAATAAAGTTCAACAAATAGAATTTGATTCATTTTGTAGGTTTTGACACATCTATAGAAGAGACTGCCACCCAGATCAGAATACTTCCTTATGGCTTACGAGGAAGGAACCAGAGGCTCTGGAGTGACGGGAGGGGCGGGGCAGTGAAAAGGGTCCAGATGTGATCTGCATTTGTACCAACACCCTACCGTAAATAAATTAACTATGTGTCACACACATATACGATAATAAAATGTATAAAAAGAAGGCAGACTCAGGAAAAAGGAAGAGATGAATGATTTATTTGTAGGTTCCTTGTGAGGAGTAACACCCAAAAGTTTGCTTCCTTCCTCCTTCCTGGTTATGTTTAACTTGGGAATGTAATAAGATAAAACCCTAAATGAAAATTTCTTTTATTACCATATTATATGGAGAAATGAAAAATCGTGTCATTTCAATCATCACGTCAGGTGAACAAAAACTTCATATTTCAACATCGCCGGGCGTTGAAACTTTGGGTTTTAAGGCCTTAAAATTGGCTTCATAAGATGATCTTTCATTGGCTTATCTCACTCACCTATGTGAACTAGAAAGTCTTAACATAAAACTTTAAAATAATGCATTAAAAGTAGAAAAATATAATCAGAACCATAAAATAAATTTGTTTCAGAAACTACAATATACAAAAATTATTGATGTTAAGTCATCTAGTTCACTTTTCAAAAATTATTTTCCCTCAGTTTCTAAATATGAAAACTAGACCTCCTTTCAAAATAAAGTGATAATCTATGACCCATAAGATATATAAATACTTCAACATAAATGCATATTTAAAAAAATTAGTGTTCTTAATGGAACATAGCAATAATAATTTATAGCCTGGAATCTAAGACATGCAGTATAATGGTATCATCAATATACTCTGTAAATTTACTCTTACTATCGTGTAAATAATGTCTTTAATGTTTAAAATAAAATGGTTTTGCTTTTACATGTTCAAGTTTCTATCAGAACTATCAGGATTAAATGGAATCTCTCAAACTTAATTTTTTGAGCTAAATCCTAATCAATCTACCAGAAGAAATGATAATTTTTTTGTTTTCTTGTTCTGTTCCTTTTCATAAGAAGTTCTGTGTTTTACAGTTACAATAAATTACTTATGCAAATAAACAAAAGCAAAACAAGCAATCTGAATGCTGCTTTCCTGTGCCTTATCATATTCTGCTTTGTAGCTGAGCTTCTCTGGGCGGCTGAGAAGGACAAACCCTGGCTGCAGGTAAGAAATGAGGTTTGTGAAGGTGCCCATAGCACTGAAAGAGACTACCTTATAGCTTTCTAGCAAACATTTAAAAGGGAGGAACAAAAGTAAACTCTTTGCTCTGCTCAGCCCTGTGGAATCACTGTGTATTGCTGGGTAAGTGATCTCTTTGTCATTTTAGACAATGGCACATTAGAAGAACATTCAAATTCTGCCTTTAAAATGCTGAATCAATTTTCTCACCATTGGAAGGAAAAAGGTCTTAGTAGTAAGTAATTCAAAACTGTAAGACCCTGCAAATCAAAACAAATAATGTAACAAAAAATTTCTGGTTTTTGTACTGGGGATTGAACCTGCGGCTCACACTGAGCTACACCTCCAGCCCTTTTCTATTTTTATTTTGAGACAGGGCCTTGCTAAGTTGCTGAATTGCCCAGGCTGGGCCTGAACTTTTCGTTCTCCTGCCTCAGCCTCCGAGAGTGCTGGGATTACAGCCGTGCAGCGCAACGCTGGTTTATATCTTCATAGATTAAGTATTGTAACCTCCTTCATCAGGCACAATAAATATGTCCAGAAACCCACAATAATAGATAAAGCTCTAATTAAGCTCATTTTAGTGACAATTAGTGAGGTGAGAGCTATCAGTCATCAACACAAAAAAATGAAGTTATAAGAACCTCAGGCTCCCACTGAGTGGAAACTGCGAGCTGGCAGTCACAGTAAGAAACAGGCTTAGAGGGACGAGAGAGCTTCCATGATCTCTGCAGTCTCACTGTGAAGATTCTCCCTGATACGGCCACAGCCAGAGGAGGACCGTCAGGAACCACAGCCCAGCGTGTGGCTGGGGATCCCCCCGAAACCGGATGTCCTCCCTCGAAAGCTGCGCACTCACACAGCGCAGACACGCCACAACCCGCTCCGGCTGCAGCATTAAAATCGAACAGGCCCAAGAATGTTCCTTTGTGATCCTCCAAGTTTGTTGACAAATCACAGTAAAATCTAAGAAATCATTAACCATGTGTTACTGTTTCTGTTGTCCTTTCTACATAATTCCCCTTCATCTGACCAAACACCACAAGCAGGCGGCTTCCTGCTCACTAGGAGCCTGGAGCTGTATGATGTAGGAAACTGAACGTTCTCCCACACCATTCAGTCCTAGCAGCTATTTCTGGTTGAACGCGGCCCTGAATACTAAATAGCTCTTACTTGAACAAGTCGAATGTCCATACATCTGAAAAGACCAGTGACTTTTTTGTGCCCTGGCAAAGGAAAGAAGTACAAAAAATTCAAAGCATCATCCGTCTGCAATTAGCTGAAAAACTCAAACATCAGAAATGTGCAAGCTGTATCATAAATACCTGTTCATTTAGACTAAATGGCACAAGGATGACACTTTCTGATGGGAATCAAGAGTCAAGACCTTCTTTTCACGTGGTTAAACACACTTAAGCGAACTGGTAAATGGAAAAGCGACAACACCTTTTATAACTTCTTCAGGACACAGATAAAAAGGCCGTTGTTTAATTCGCTGTATTACTTACAAATTACCAACATCTAAGAAAGACATAATAAAACAGACAACAAAGTATCTAAAGCACTCTTTAATACCTTTAAGGGCTAACAGACCTACACTAAACATTTTCCACCCTGGCTGTGGTCTGCAGTCTGGTCCAAATCTCCCCTCCCTGGGTCTATCGCGAACACCAGCCACCACCGTCGTCTTGCAGAGAGTTTCTGACACGTTCCCGAGCTCTCGGCTTACCAGGACGACTCGCAAAATAGACTACGAGAAGCACACCCGTGACACAAACAAACCCCACCACACTCCACATGGATAATGAGCCGGGCTCACAGTGCCTCGTGGGCTTGCCAAGCAGAAAGACTGCCCTGTATTGAAGAACATGTCTGAGGCAATAAGGAAAACATTCTAAGAGAGTGTGCTATACTCTTTTTTTAGGGGTCCTGGGGACGGAACCTGGGGGCTCACTCACACCAGGCAAGCAAGCACTCTGCCACTGAGTCAAATTCTAGCCAGCAGTAACAGTATCTAGGAAAACTGTAACAAGAAAAACAGACAGCAAAGTACAACACATCCTTAGGCCAGTGCCCTCATGGCCAATCCTGTTAATAACTGGTTATTCTGCACTTGTACAAGATCGTCATCCTTACTGGAATATTTCTGTAAATAAATGCCCCTTTATTCCAGTTAAAAGTCAGATTGACAGGCACATGCTCCTGAAAGTTGATTCTAAGTGAATATAAGCATGCTAAATTCATGATCAAATCGAAGTACTGAGGAATTTCGCTTAGAACAGCACTGGTTATAAACTTCAGTTAATTTATCTCATGCTGCATGTTGCAAATTATATTAAATATATATTGATAAAACTTGATTTATTGTCTCTCTTATAACTATGTAACAGAAAATAAATGACAGCCCTAATACTGTCAGTTGCATTTCAAAGCACTAATAAAACAGTCATGAGATTTATGTAAATACACCATTCATGTATGTCAGTGATATAATACATGGGGCTTTTCCTAACTTACCTCTTAAATTGTAAATTTAAATATAATTTTAAATAATGATATGGTTCTTAATAAGGAATTCATGTCTTGCAGATAATTCATAATACATTTTATAAACTTCCTCCTTGGCAGAGCAAAATATTATAAACCCACCATAAAATACTAGATAAAAATAAAACATCAATAACAAATCACACTTTATATCATTTCGATATGTACATCTGTTTTCCCATAAGCACAAACTTATATGTTACAAACGACAAAAGGACTTTAACAATGTACCTGTGTCTTATTACATTCGGGTGAAATGGAATTGGTTTTTATGTTTTTGAGCATCCCAGATTCCTTGTTTCCCGTTGCAGGATGGTAGAAAGTGAACCGCCGCCCACTCTCTTCCCCACTTGAACACCCGAGGGAGGGCCGGCTCTAGGCCGGGGAGGAGCTGCGTTGCGCACCAGCCCGTTCACCCTTCACCACGGTCGCCCCTGCCACCTTCGCCAAGGCGCCCCGCACACAGAGCTTCCGACCCGGGCAGGATCTTCGGGGTCCCGGGCCAGGTGTGGGGCTTTGAAGAGGTCCTCGGGAGCGAATGAATGATGATGAACTTTAAACTTCTTTTCCAAACTTTTGGTTTTCAAGGAAGCACTTACTGGAGTCCTAGAAATAATAACTGTTACCTTTTGTTGCCTTGCCTATTACTGAAAAGCATGCTTTTTCAGTCATTTGGCTTTGATACTTTTCTTATTAGGCGATATAAAAAAATTTCCCTTGCATGGATGGATATAGAAAAATCTGGAAGGTTATATGGGTATTTTCATTTTCTTCACTTTGTTTATGTGCATTTTTTAAAATTTTCTACTTTGAATATTTATTACTGAAGTAATAAAAACGTATTTTTTCTTTTGTTCTTTGAAATTTTTATTAGTCCATGTTTGCAGTCCATAATGGCTACATTTGTCATGGAGGTCGATGCGTGCACATGGCAGTCATAACCCTTGCTATGTCCTCTTCCCCTCACCTTCCTCCTTCTTCCTCCATCTCTCCGTCCCCTTCCGTTGGCAAAATGAAAAGTATTGTAAGAGTATTAGTAAACTAATGAAATAGAACGTATGGTCTGTACATAGGAGTTTTACTCACAGATTCTCATGTGTCCCGGCTCTCAGCTGAAAGGTAGAAAGGAAACGGGTGCAGCATTCCACAGGGCCGAGTGGGCTCGCTGGTCTAACTGGGGAGATTTTAAAACACTGCTCATTAGACTCCGGCTTGGAAGGCACACAGCCTACCGACTGGTAGCCACGGCAAGCAGCTATTAATTTAGTTTTCTTAGCGGCACCGCAGTCATTTCCTGGGCATCTCTTGGAAAGGATCCCTTTATTCTAATCTCCTAAGATTCAAAAGCTTCTTAAAATCGATCGACAAAAGCTAGCAATGGAACCCTTTCTAAAGATCATTTAAAATTTCACATACACTCACTTTCAACAGCCATCCACTAAAGCTAAACACCACTTCCTGGTTCTTTTCTATGTCCGGTATACCACCCCATTATTGTCATCCTTTAATTAAAATACAACATGGCTTAAAGCATTGACAAAACGAAACAGCATTTCCAACAAATACATCACCACCATGCAAAATTGACCAAGTACAAAGAATCCCCATCTCCTGCGCTCAGTCCTTTTCTGAGGCCCTTTCTTCCGGGAGGCGACTCCCGGCTGCCACTCCGCCTCCTGGCCTTAGCTCTGCCGCCAGCCTAGTTCTCCCCACGGTCACGGGCGGCCTCCCCATTCAGTCTCAGTCCTTGTTTAACCTCTCAGTCACTCTCCTGTGTCTGCCACAGCAACTCGCTCTTCCTTCTCCGCGTCCTGCCCCTGGTCTCCGGGATGCCTCTGAGTCCCCGCGTATGCGTCCCTTCCCGGTCTCATCCCCCATCTCTTAAATACCCGCAGGTGCCACCTTTGACTTCCTCACTCTCCTCAAGAAGATGTCTTCTTTGCCGTCTGGCGGCTTCAGATGACACGCAAGGAAAACAAGGGTGGCGGCAGGTGTACATAAAAGGTGAAAACAGACGAAACTGAGCGATGCCGTGAGGAGTGCGAGCGGGCAGGGAGCGCTTGCGAAGCCTCCAGAAATCAGTGATGGTCGTTTTCTTGATGTGGGTGGTTGGCTACCCTGGTGTGTTCGGTTAGTTAAAACTCCTCAGGCTATTAGCATGCACCTGCATGAATGCCATCCTCCAATACAGTTAATTTTTTTTTCAGGTAGTTTTTAAAAGCTAAGAATAAGCTAAGCCTCAGAGTTCAGCTTTGGCCTGTGTGATGTGAGCAGATCACTTATCCTACCAAAACCTTAGTTTCCTCCTCCGCAAAACGAAATAAAATACCATATAGGAGGTACTTGGCACAATGCTTGTGTTTGTAAGTTACCTCTCGGTTCCCATCCTCTCTCGATTCCTTTATCCAGCTAGATAGTAAGTTCTCCTCTAAACGCAAAAACTGACAGCCACTTTCCCCCAGACTGCTCTGTCTGCAGGCCGAACACTTACTGTACTCATCACCTCTTCCTTACACCTCCTGTTTCCTCCCCCGGTTTCCCTCAGATCTGCAGCTGAGACAATCATAGTCGCCTTACAATCCTGACACTTTACATGTGGGCCACCAGGACCCAAGCGTTCTGCACCCTGAAAGACCCCTGCACTGGCGTCGACATGGGACAACAAGTTGGCAGCTCCATGCCCCCCGGTCCCCACTGCCCACATCACTTCCAGAATGATCACCCTAAACGCACCCCAGAGCCGTGTCTCCGGGTCAAGCTGTCGCTCAGGCTGCCCCTGCGGCAGCGGCTGCTGCACTCGGAGCTGCGCCCTCCCGGCACACCGGGCCCAGCCGGCTGCACTGCAGTGCACCGAGGACGGCTGGCCCCCGGGCCTCGGGGCTGCCTCTGTGGCTTCGGCCGATCGCAGAGCGACGACACTGGGAAAACAAAACGATGTCTGTTCTGAACGTGACAGATGCCTTTCTCTCATCCTCATTCCCTGAACGACAACCGCGTACGCAGCATTCACACTGTGTTAAGTATCTGAAGTAATGTAAAGGTGACCGCAAGTGTGTGGGAGGGTGGCAGAGGCTAGATGCAAACGCCGCACCCTCTCACACACAGGACTCGGGCACTGGCAAACGCAGGCGTCCACGGGGACACTTGGAACAAAGTCCACTGCGGGCTGAGCGTGTCCTGTGCTCTTTAAGGTCTCTCTGCCCTCTGCTCCACAATTTGGCTAACATCTGTCTTTCGATAACATCCTCCTAGAAGTGTCTCCTCATCCGGGTGGCGGGGGGTAAACTGAGGCCACCTACAGCAGACAGTTTGCACTGGTTCAATGAATACTGGAATGGAGAAATAGCAGAAAGCAGGAAGAATTTGATCCCCACTTCATAAAAGATACATAAATGTATACTCTTATAAACAAATTTTTAAAACTAACTTCAAATGCTACCTGGGCAAACCCCAACTTTAGTTTTCCAGCCACTGTATGTTCTATACAAAGAACTGAAAGACTCGTTTCAAACGTTTAAAAGAAACGAACATTGGACACTGTGCTGGATGCTCTCCATCACCGGTGCCCCTCTCCCGCCCTGCTGCGCTGGCCCAGGAACTGACCTCGGGCTCCTCACTGGGCGCCACAGCAGGCAGGAGCAGGAGGTCACAGGGTGGGACAAGGCCCCGGCCAGCCTCGGCCAAAGCTCCGGCCCGGCCCTGGTGCTGAGCCTGGATGCTCCTCCATTCCCAGGGTGCTCTCCCGGCAGAGCTGCGCGGGGCGCTCTTCAGTTCCCCATTCAGGAAGCCAGCCCACGGGCGGCCAGACAAATAGGGACACGACGACATGCTGTCGGGCAGCAGCGTTCTTACTGGGGTTGTTGGATTATCAGTTCTCTCGCCAAGAATAGTCTTATTTTGAGAAAACCATTGACAGCTTTGAATGCTTTGGAAAAACTTGCCTACACCCTCGTCTTTCTGGCCCTGTGTTCATAAATCCAACTCACATCATTCACTCAATACAATCTGAATGCAATGTGAATTAGTAAGTCATTTCCCAACATGAACTCCTACCTGAAGACTACTCCCAATATGTGCCTGTGTGTGATGTGTTTTATTGTAGCAACCTCACTCAAGTTTTTCCATTATAATCTTTCTGAAGAAAGGAATAATAATATCAATAAGTTTAATTCAGAGGAAAAAATGCTTATGGAAACACCTTAATAGCTTCCTAATAATAGCTACTACTTAAATGCACTGATAAAGTATAATCATCACATAATTTTAATCCAATTATAAGTAACAAATAGTACATGATGCTGTGAAAAGAAAAATACAATGAAGACCTGTCCCTATAGCTGAGGATGAGGCTCATGGGCGGAGCACTTGCCTAGCATGGATGAGGACCTGGGTTCAATCCTCAGCACCATGAAAAGAGGACACATTAACCAAAGGGAGAAGAGCTGTTTCTATTTCCCCGATAGCTGGTACCACCGCTGTGGTGGAACCACTGCTCCTGGGCCACATGGAACTGGCCGGATGCCTGGGTTCAAAAGCAGACAAAGATCCAACAGGCCAAATGCTGGCTGAAAGACATGACCAGCAGAGCAGACTCATAATCACGGAAGGAAGTTTTTAGTTTTTTCCTAATGTTACATATTCCTCTTCTATTTACTTCTGACTCCAAAATTTACCAAGTAAATTAACTTATGCCAGATTACTCTGCCTCTAGTTACCTAAGGAGGAATGGAGAAATAGCCCCATCGGAACCTGAGCTAATTGGTATGCTCCTCTCTTAGAAGCATTTACACCCAAATCATTAACTCTCGTGCGCTAGGCTCAAGAATGTGGAGCCATTTGTGGAGTATGCTTGGTACTTGTGATTCTGTCCACTTTTTAGTGGCTGTAATAGATAATCCTTCTACCTCTTACTCCCTATAGCCTCCCATTCCAACTAAAGTGGGTGGATACGTGTGAAGAGAACAGTCCACCCCTCCCACCCACACACAACCCCACACAAGTTGCCCTCCATTCACACACTGAAACACAGCATCAAATAGCCAACGTGGGCAGCAGAGCCAGAAACGTGAATTTAAATTCAAGCTACACAACTCACTGTGTGGCCTTGGACAAGATATCTAATCTTTCTGAGACTCAATTTCCCTGTACATGGGGGTCGTGGATTTAGCTCAGGGGTAGTGTGCTTGCCTAGCAAGTGCAAGGCCCCCAATTTGATCCCCAGCACCTTATCAAAACACAAAAACAAGTTTCCCTGTACATGAAATTGGAATTATATCTACATGATGAAGTTGCTGTAGGGATTAAACAAGAAGCCAGACACAACAGACAAACACTAGTATGATCCTGCTTACATGAAGAATGTAGAACAGTCAGATTCATAGGGACCAAAACAGAATAGTGATCGTCGGGGGCTGCAGACAGGGAGGAGAGGGAAATTACTATTTTTGTTGTTGTTGTTCTTTTTCTAATCAATACATGTTTGCAGTACATAATGTTTACGTTCCTCATGAGGAGTTGGTGCACACATATAACACATCATAATTCCTTTTTCAACCCCTCTCCTGTCTCCTTCCTCCTACCACCTCTTGATCGTCTTCAAACAATCTGTCTCTATACTTCCTATCATCTATCTTTTATTTTGCTCTTATTTATATATTGGGTTTCTCATATAAGAGAAACCACGTGATATTTAAGTTTGTGTGTCTGATTTATTTCACTTAATGTTATGGTCTCAAGGTGCACCCATTTTCCTACAAATGAGTCAAGTTTACCCTTCTCTATGGCAGAGTGGTGCTCCACGGTGTGTAAGTACCACATTCTCTTTATCCATTCTCCTGTTGATGGACAAATAGGCAGCTTCCAAGATGTAGCTGAGTGAGTCGTGCTGCTGTAAACGCAAGTGTGTGTGGGTCACTGTAATACGATGTCTTTAAGTCTTCTGGGAAGATACCGAGGGGAGAACAGCTGGATCAAGGGGATCCTCTAGTTTCAGTTTTTTGAGGACTCTGCACACCGATCTCCTAGTTTGTGTTTAACAGTGCAGAGGTTCAGACAGGGAAGATGAAAAAGTTCTGGAAACCAGGAGCACTGACACCATGTTGCAAGGTGGGTGTACTTACCACCACTGAACTTTGCACCTAAAAGTTAAAATGGCAGATTTTATGTTATGTATATTTATTACAGGAAGAAAGAGGAATATCCTGTCAATAATTCACATGGGGAGACTCTCCCTCCCTTATTAGAAAGCAGCATGAAGGGGAAAGAAGCGCCCTTTCTTACGACTCCTCTCGACTCTCCAGATGGAGGCCGGCTGGCAGGGCATGGAGTTTGTGCATGGACTCACCTGTGCCCTTGCGAACTATAAACTCGAAGCTGCCCTGCACCCGCAGCAGTCCGCTGCACAGCAGCAGCACAAGGGCCCCCCTCATAACACAGCACCTGTAGACCTAAGTGATTGTGCAAGATTGCATCCAACACACTACGGGCAGATGAATCAAAATACTGACGGAAACCTCATCGCCTGATCTACAATTCTGTTGAACCAAATTCATACTTAAACTTTATTAAATGACAGGAATCTCTCACAGGAGAGGAGGCAGCCGTTGTACACTGAAAACAAGAAAAGACTGACCTTGGAACCAAAACACCTCAGTGCGGCTCCGCATGATCATAGCATCTGTATTACGCTAGCTGGTGGTCGATTTCCATTTATAGATCTCAGCAATAAATGGAGGTGCCACTCGATTCACACAAGGACTGTGAGATTTAAATAAGTCTACTAAAAATACTTTGAAAACAACAACGCAAGTTTAATTTATATTATTAAATTTGTGAATACAGAGTAGTCTACCAAAAATTCACATGAAAATATACACACATTTTGCTGTAATGTAAGGAAGCAATCTCCCCTAGTTCTGAAATTCACAGAAAGCTTGCTGTACGCCTGTGTTCTAGAAAAGTCTTCTTTAAAATTCACATATTAACCTTAGCACTAAATACCAGCAACCCTGGGGAGAAAACGAGCTGGATATAGGTAACAGAGACTGTGACACATTTATAATTGACTACATCCTGAATGTATTATTCCCCAAACCTTTAAGAACGATTCTGAGCACCGTGTCAAGCTGCGGCAATACAAAGGTGAAGGGGACACCGTGGTCCTTGTCCTCAGGGACTTTCGGGTGTAACTGAGAAGACACTAAGCAACACATCATAGAAAGGTCCCATGCATTCTTCATGCCAGCTATGGAAAGGAAAACCAGGTTGGTACAGGAGCACCCAACCCAGCAGGGTAGGTTGGGAGGCATCATCGTGCCGGCTGTACCGCCAGAGAGTGTTCCCTACACTACAGCTGGTTCTGTGAATGTCATTATGAAGCCCCCCTGTCTTCCTTAGGACTGTGTCCCTCGGGCTTAGAAGACAGGCGATAAGCAACTCTACATCTAGGAATACCAGATAAACTGGAACCACCACCCCGTTCCTCAGTAAGAAGCACAGCTCCTTCACCCGCTCTCACTCACGTCAGACACACCCCTGCGCCATCACGCATGCTGCAAGGTTTCTGCGAGGGCAGTTTAGTCAGACCCACCAAAAGCTCCAACCCCAATCCTATCCCTTTCCTCTCACTATTCCTCAAGACTGCTTCACTGTCCCTTAGTCCAAGAACCTGACCGTGACTGCCCAATCTAACCCAGCCTCCCGTCAGCCTACATTACAACCCCGTGTTTTCTGACTTTGTACACAGATGACTATTCAACACTGTCCAGCACATTTGGTTATGTATTACACATTTCTTTTTTACAGTTGGAGGTTCCACAAAAGCAGGGACCCATTTTATTCTGCCTCTTATCTTCAAAATACAGCCCCCTCGCTAGACTGCAAGTTGTGTTTAGGTGGCTCAGGTAGAGGGGAGATGCTTCCAGGACAGGGGATAAGTGAGCACTAGTTTAAGCCAATTTCAGTAATGCTATTACCTTTGCCAGTAATTGGTTTAGGAGAAGAAACGTACAGCTCTTTCCAGTAAGGCAGAAGGAGAGATTGCCTAATTCTACAAAAGATTTTCCTCCTCCCTGGCTGATGAGATGTGAAGGAAATGCTTGCTCTCCTCCCACTTCACTCTGGCATGTGGAATCAAGGCGGGTGGAGACAGACTGCTCACCTCCAGACCCACCACGAGGGGGGCTGGGGACTCCTCCCGAGCCCCAAAGTTCCTGATTCACTAAAGCAACTCAAACTACCGCTTTCTGATTTTCTACTACATGAAGTTTACCTTTAAATCTGATCAATTAAGCCATTTTCTAGTTCCTATTTTGATACCTGCAGCCAAAAGCATGATAAATTCTTCCATAGCACTGAGAGAAAATAGTGCCTACAGCCTACAGGATTTCTGAGAGGATTAAATGAGCTAATACAAGTAAAGTGTCAAACATAAATAAATACTTAAATGAAAGCATCGCTATTGTTGTTATTACTACAGTAATAACTTTTTACGACAAGCCCACCAGATTTGTAGTACTTAGGATTTTGTTACCTTACAAAAAATATTTACTTTAACTCTGTTTACATAGAACTATTTTTTATTAATTCTTTTTGAGATGGTGTGGTATCTTGCTATATTGCCCAGGCTGGTCTCAAACTCCTGGCTCAACTGATCCTCCTGCCTCAGCCTCAGAGTAGCTGGGACTACCAGTGTGCACCACCATGTAGAATTTCCTACCATCTTCAATACAATAATTCATTTACTTGGAGTTCCGCCATCAACAAAGTAGCTTTTGTTTTTTTCTCAAGTACAGAGAAGGTAAATAAGAAGAGAATAAGATGAATACTGGGGCACCCAAGAAAAACAGCCCTACTACTTTGAGAAGTGCCAGTCTGGGGGCATCATCGGCTCTCTGAACTCACATGGACAAAGACACACACGTTTCCTTCTCTTTGCTTTCACAACTATTTCGTCAGTATTTTGATGTGGCTTAGATTAAAAACTAGAAGTAATACTGACAATTAAAACTATACTCTTTGATGTCTACATTTACCAAAATAAAGTCTTTAAAAATAGAACAAGAAGTAACAGGGCGCTGGCCTTCGGGCTCTGCAGCATTTTCTGCAATGAGCGGCCTGTCCGACTGTCTGCCCCGAAGCAGAACCAACAGAGGAGACCAAAGCCAGGAGTCGCCAGGCTGCAGCCCAAGCCCACACCAGCTGAGGAGCGCTTTAAAATGCTGCGGCTGCTCGTTACGGTACCAAAGCTCTCTAGGGCCCTACGTGGAAGACAACAATCAAAATTCTTCAAGTAAAACAGCAGAGCAGCTTTGTCCTTACTAGCAAAGTGGCCCCAGCCAAACTTTGTCTTTTAAAAGATGCACATAAATAAATAAATTTTAATATCACCTCGTGAGGCAGGACGCAAAAGAGGGAGAGGGAGAGCCCAAGGTGTCTTTACACAGGGCCCTCTGGGGACACTGTTCAACCAGGGGGGCCGTGTCTTGGCAGCACCAGGTGGCTCCACCTTGTGGCTCTCCCAGCCCAGGGCTTGCCCTCCTGCGAGCTGAAAGGAGAGGAAGAGAGCTGAGCAAGGCAGGCCTGGGTCAGTGCGGCGGCCTGCAATCATCAGCAAAACACAGATATCTGTGCTTTTCAAAGAATGTTAACTACGACCTCAACTGTGACAAAAGTGACTGCTTGCCCACTGTGACCAACCGTAAATTTTAAAGCCACGTGGGAAAACGATTCTTCCCTGAGTGGTCCGTTTTCCCCTGTTCTTCACCGTCCACAAAAGGAGTCTGATCACAGCCTGGGGAAGGCGGGAACAGCCTCTGAGGTCACTCGCTCTCTCTCGGCGGCCTCACTTCGGGTCGCCTTCCGCGGCAGCTCGGGGTTCAGCTTGACAGGGAAGCAACGTTCACTGTGCCGTGAAGTGGCACACACATGTCAGCCGGCCCTTGCAAAGCAGATGTTACGTCACAAAATCTGATATGCAATCCAAGATCTAACTATTACCACTTAATTTTTATTCTAAATTCGCTTCAGATATTAATAAATATATTTTCTTCTATTGCTCCAGTGCTATTTTAAGACCATCTTGTTGGAAATAATAAGTTCATGACAAAATTAATATTGTAACTTGTTTATAGAAGTTTACTTATTAGTAAGCAGTGTCAGTAGCATGCAAATATTTAATGTCATTCAGACATTAATGTCAAAGCAGTAATAAAGACTGCCCCCATATTTTCCAAAATAAAGTTATAATTATTCACATTTTTAAATTACATATTCCCATCAGTACTGTCATGTCTTCTAAATCCAGTACTCTGGTTCTAATCCTACATTCCAGTGTCAATGTAGTGGTTGTGATCTCCAAGAGAAAAAAGATTCTAAATTCAAATTCGCTTTTTCCCAAGTTTTACTTCTAACTCTAAACTACTGAGATGCACTGTTAGCCAGCTACTATCAGGGGATTCCAGCCCCTGCCCCAGTATGTTCTAATTTTGAAACAAAATTATTCTATTTTCTAGTAGCAATTGAAGATATAAAACACACTGGACGACTACAGCAGAACAGCTACAATTTAATGATTTTTTTCACCCTGAATTGGTTTTATGGGGCAAACTGGCTTTGAAAGTGTCGGAATAAACATTTCTTCTTCTTTTTTTTTCCTCTCACAGCTCTGAAAGTACATAGCACTTATAATGCTATGTCTGAGAGTTAGTTACAATAAATCTCTGGGTACACAATACTAAGGATTTAGTCTTAAAAATCTTAGTTTCTTTCTTTAGACTTGTTCCTTCAAAATTTTAAAATCTTTCTCCTCAAATAACAGAAAAGACATCAATCAAGGGAAAAGAAATCTCACAGCTAAATGGCAGTTCGGCCACAAGCTGGCCAACATTTTGGAGGAAGCCACCTGCGGGCTGGGGGTGAAAGACTAAGTAGTGTAGGAGAAGTTCATTCTCAGAGAGATACTCTGTCACTCACGTTAGAAGTCATGAATTGTGTCACTCCTCATTGAACAGGTTTCTGAAGAGAATGTAGGGTATACCATTCGAAAAGGAAGCACTGTCATTTTTCTTTGGTGCGGTTGCTTCAATGGGATAAGACCGGACGAAATCAGGCAAGTGACAGTGGCCAGAAGGAAGCCCGGTGGACCCTCTCAGGTGGAGTAACAATTAAATGTTCTTTAGACCGTAAGCACTTACAAATGAGCACGTGGTATTTGTTTCTTGGCATATTCAACTAACAGGGGCAGCATTTGAAAGCCACAGTACTTTTCAGACTCCCAGGTGGAGACAGTTTGATTTGGCAGTTTACGGCTGGTTGATCTAATGTCATTCTCTACTAGTGTATCTTACATCTAATTTTGCTGTTCAGCAGATTCACCTCTCAATACTATTACATAATATTAAAAGATCAAAATAGTTTAATAAAAAATTGACATCCCTATACATCTATTTATAAGTGCCAGTGACTCTCTCCCTGGTAGTACAGTGTACTGCTCAGCTGAAAGTTCACACATTTAATTGTAAAATTTAAATGATCAAACAAAATTCCTGCAGAGAAAATCTGAAGCCACAAGGATTCTTCATCATTTTAGCTTCCAACTTTCACTCCTAAACTTTCTGCGCCTTCCCCACGCCACGAAAGTCTGTGCAGTCCCCAGAACGGAGGCTGTGTGCACCGCGCAAGCTCACAGTCCTGAGCGCGAGTCCGATCAAACCCCGACACCGCACATCTGATTAGGTAATGCTGTTCCCTAAACGGGTAGCATCCTACCCCGGGTCTGCCACAGAAAAAGTATGTCTTTCCGCTTCAACCACAGGTTCTAAAGTCAGAGAAATCTGTGCTGAAACCCAGAATTCTTATTTTCTAGTAGTGTATCTCCAGGTAAGTTATTTGACCCTTGGCGGGGGCGGGGGGTGTCTTTTTGCTTGTTTATTCAATGCAGGAAAAAAATCATCCATCTCGCAGATTTTTGGGACCAGTTAGGGAAAATATACATAAAGCACTGTATATCCATAAATATACACAAAGAAACGGTGGCACACAGGGTAGCAAATAAATAACAGTCACAGCACCTTTGTTGTATTATTGTTTGGGGTATTTTTGAAATACAACTAAGCCAGAGAATGTGGAACTCAAACTTGTAAGTCCTTATCTTAGAGGTCATTGGAAAAAAAAATCTCACATTGAAAATATCCTTTTGAAACTACCATCTTCAACATGAAGTCTATTTGTTGCTTCCAATATTGGAAGGCGGCCCTTAATGTCAAAGATGCGCAAAAGAAATCAGACGTATTGTTGGTCCTAGGGAAAGCAAGAGATTAAACAACCAATTACACAGTTATTTAATTACCATTGTGATCAGTGTTGTAAAGAAAGTGTGCTAAAGGGGGAAATGACCTAACCAGATCTGAATTAGAATTTCTATGCCAGCATCCCACCTCTCTCCTTCTCCATCACCCCTCTCTAATTGAGCCTAATCTACACCTTTCAATAGACTTGATCTGTTTGTTTTCTTAAAACAACAAAATAAGTAATTAACCTGACTCTGCTCATTTTTATGTTCGGAAATATAGAGTAGAATTTCAGAAACGGTGTCAAACCTACAAATTAGTTCCAAATATTTTATATAGTGACGTCTGAACACAGGAGGGAGTGGTGCTCTAACACAGGTACGCACGTGTCAGCTGTGCACTGTAAACTCGCCCAGAAATGGCACTTCTGGACCAATTATAAAACCAATGTTTACTTCATGCAGGTGCCATTATTCATAACGACAGGCCATTTTTCAGTATTTTATTAGTGTATATTACCTATTTTACTTAATACTGAAAAACAAATTATTTTTAAAGATCAGAACAGCTCTGACGGGGAGGATGCGGGGGATTAAACACAGAGCCTTTACATGGAGCTACATCCACAGTCCTTTATTCTTAATTTTGAGACATTCTAAAATGCTAAATACCCCAGCTTGGGCTCCAAGTTGCAGTCCTCCTGCCTCAGCCTCCCAGGGTACTGGTATGATAGGCGTGCCCCACCACACCCAGGAAAAAGACTCACTTTTCATAATGCTTTTATTTCGTGCACATTACTTATTACTGAAAAACAAATTATTTCTATGATTTTCTAAGATCAAAACAGTTTTAATTTGCTTACTAGAGGGGACTTTCTCATCACTCAGCTACCTTTAAAATCTGCCACCTTGAAAAAAATCAACAACAAAAATCTGTTGACATCCTTTAAAGACAACTTTAAGATGCCTATCTTCAGAAATGAGTAGGCTGAGGAGAAAAGCACGTTAAAATCTCAAGTAAACAGGAGAGGAGTACCTGGGTGATCAGTCAGCTCTCCTGTCCAAACGGAACCACGTGTGCCCTGCTCGACACAGATGCCCCTCTGTGCTTGTGTCACAGACAGCACCCACCCAAAATTAGTGCAAAACAATCAACCCTGCACAGTCGCTGTGAGCCTCTGAAGGCGCCTGCTCACCTATATTTAGTTCGTAAGGCAGCCAGTCCAGAATTCCTGCAGCCAGTTGTAATGAATGAAGAGAGATATTTAAATCAGATAGCACCATCTAGCAGAACCCTCAACAGTTTGCTCCAAAGTGGATGTGAGCATTCGGTTTGATAGATCTGACAGCAAAGAGCAGCGATTATTATTTTCATGACAGGACCACAGAATCTGGACTAGAAAGGTCTGCACACGCCAGGCCCAACTTCCTTGTTATTATCTTAGCAACTAAAAAAAAATTTTTTCACAAAGTTATCAGGCTATAGATTATATTCAGCCAAAGTTCACCCATTGCAGGGAGTCCAAGTAAAATCCAAAATTACTTTGATTCTCAAATTCAGCTAGTCCCCAAATAAGTTCAGATCAGGCTTCAATAACATTTCAACACCTTCACCCCCAGGAATCTAAAATCCAAATATTCTGTAATCAAGACATCCTCCTTCAGACTGAGATTCTTATGCAGCTTATTACAACCAAATGATCAACGCACACGCATTAGTCTGTATCTCAAAACTTCAGTTCCAGGAGCTGCTGTTTGTCAGCCGGCATTCCTGCTGTCTCTTCCCTGCATATTCCCTGCAACTGCAAGGAGATCCCCAGGTAGCTCCTCAGAAAGCCTCTCTAGAAAATTAACAGCATCTCTCTGCTAATTTTGGGGGGAGGGGGTTGTTTTGCTGCATCCAGGCCTGCCGCCCTGAAATCCGATGGGAGCGACGTGGAGCCGCCAGCACGAAGATCAGGAAGCGTCCGCATCCCCAGGGCACCAGAAACTTTCCGGGGAGGCCGCGGCCCGGGCTCGGAGGGAGCTCGCGGCGGCCGCCGGCCAGCGCCGTCCCGGCCCCCCGCCCGCCCGGGCCCCGCGGCCGCGGGAGGCCTCGCGGGGACCCGGGCTCGCGGCCCGCCCTGCGTGTCGCGGTCCCCACTCGCTGGAGCTCAGCAGCCACCAAGCCCGCAGCGCCGGGACGGCGGCGGCAGCCCGCTCCGGGCCGCGACGGGCCGAGCCGTGTCCCCGGGCGCCCCGCGTTCCCGCCCGGCCCCCGCGCCCGAGTCCCGCCGCCGCCCGGCCGAGCCCCGCAGCGCCCCGCCGGAGCCCGGCCCGCCCCGCGCGCCAAACTTCGCGGCGCCCGCGGCCCCGGCCGGCCCGATCGCGACCCGACCCCGACCCAAAGTTACTTTCGCGCGGGGCGCCGCCGCCGCCGCCGCCGCCGCCGGCGGGACAAGTTTCCCCGCGCCCGGCGCCCGGCCCCGCGCGGGCCGCGGACCCCACGCGCGCGCCCGGCCCCGCACGGCGCGGACTCACTTCTCGCGGGCCTGGCTGTCGGACGGGACGGCGCTGCTGTTACTCTTGCCTTTGCCGTACATGCTTGTGCCGAGAGCAGCTCCCACTGTCACGCACCTGTCAACCCATCACGGCCGCCCCGGGAACGGCCCCGTCCCCATGGCGACCCACGCAGCCACCCCCGCGATTGGCCACCGCGCGCCGCGGCCCCGCCCCCTTCGCCCCGGCAACGCGCGAGACGGACAGGCCCGCCCCCTCCCGCCTTCCGGCGCGCGCCGCGGCCCCGCCCCCGCCCGCGCCGCGCGGCCCCTCCCCCTCCGGGCGCAGGGGGGATTAGAAACTGCTCTAGGAGGATTTTAAACAACTGGCTGTTCTCGGCGCCGCCGCCGCGCCCCCCGCGCCGCGCTCACCGGAGAGCAGGCGCCGGGCGCGCCGCAAAGTGCGGCCTGGATCACGCCCGAGCGGAGCGGAGCGGAGGCCCAGGCTGCGGGGCGCCCGGCGGCCCGGCCTGACGCCGAGCCTTCAGCCCCCTCGGCGGCCTCTGACCTGCGGGGCCCTCGATGGGTGTCCCCGCTCTCTCAGGCGTCCCCCTGTCCCTGGTCCATATCCCCGGGGTGTTCCCCTCCTCTCCTGGGGGCCACCTGGCTGGGCACACTGGCGACTTTCAGGCTGAGTGACACAGTGATCGCTTCCTGCTGGGGGGAACTGCTTCTCCAGCTCTCGGCCCCGGGAGAGCACCCTGCCTCTGCCTCCCCAGCAGGCCAGGTGACGGACTCCTGGCACCGCGGCGGCCCCTACCCTGACCCTCCAACCCTCTGCGCAGGAAGGGGCCTCACCCCACCCAGCCTGGTTACACCGTGCCCTTGGGTGTCAGCTCATCCTGACCCCTGCCCGGCCAGGGCTGGGGACTTTGCGTCCTCCCCGAGCGACAAGATAGGCCCAGACTGGCAGAGGTGGGCCGGCTGTGCCAGAGCCCAGAGGCTGCCAGGAGGATTTCTGGATCCAAATCCCTAAGCCCACTGCAGTAAAGGCAGGAGTTTCTGCAAACAGCGCAGTTCCTGACGAAGGCCAAGACACAGGGCTGTGCACAGAACAGGATCAGATGGGACTGGAGAGGGGGCAGGCGGGGAAGAGAGGCTCTTGGCGTGGGCCACTGGACGCAGGCACACAGGCCTTCCCGCGTCCAGCTCCGGCCTCAGGGGTCCTGAACCTGCACAGGGGCTGAGAGGTGGACCGGAGGGAGGACAGGCTGTCTGGCTTGACCTGCACGTGATCCGCAGGAGGTTGAGAAGGGCAGTTAGGAAAATCAGGCACACAATGATAAAGGAGGCTGACAACTGCGCAAAAAGAAGACACAGAGGAAGGTACTGCTCTACCAGTGTCCAGGAAAATAAAGGGAGGTGGGAAAGTAAGGTATAAAAAGAAGAAAGAGAAAAACTGGCACAAATGGAGGAGCCACAGAATGTGATTGCAAAAGAAGAGAACAAAATTAATAAAGGACAGATACTATGATGAAAGATAGAAGGAAAATAAGCCAGGCGTGGTGGCACAGGCCTGTAATCCCAGCACTGGGGAGGCTGAGGCAGGAGGATCGCTGCAAGTTTGAGGCCAGCCTGGACTACACAGCAAGACCCTGTCTCAAAACACACAAAACAGGTATAAGAAAAATCAAAGCACATTTATCAAAAAGACAAAAATTCAGTCAATAAAAGGAGAATAAAGTGAGAAAGATAACATGGGCTTAAGTAGGGTAATTTCTATGAGAAGCAGGTTGGCTCTTCTAACCCCAGAATGGTCCTTCCTGTCTCTAGCGGCCTGCGGCGATGGGCGGTTGGGATGCATCCGTGTAGTCTTGGCTGCAGTCTTCCTCACCTCCAAGGGTCCAGGGGTTGGGTTGGACATTGCCTGGGGACTGCACGGAGCAGCTAGAGGACAGGCCACCAAGCCTCTCCGTTGATGAACTGTTGCTCCCAGTGCTGACAGCCATTCACAGACTCTGCCGTCAAGGTCAGCATTATGTACTCCTTCACTCCTTTATTTTCTTTCATTGGCTTTAGCCCAGCTAGGGTTTGGCATCTCAAGGTCCATGGCACACGCGAAGTGCTGCTCAGGGGACACAGTCAAGGACAGGCGTGTGGCAGTTCCGATCTGCCTTGCTGTCCACACCTGGAAAGGGAGAGGTTCCCATTTCCAAACCAGGTCAGTCTGGTAAAGAACAAAGTAGTTATTGCCCTTGCCCTGCTGTTGGGACTCTCTTGTCTATGGTTGTCAGCCGCGGCACATGAGCATTACTTAGATTTGTTCTTGTTTGTAGACTGAATCAGGCGGCTCAGGGAGGAACCCAACACCCTTCTGTTGTGCAGGCTGTGTAACAGGGTTCACCTTCCCTGGGCCTTTGTTTTTGAGATGGGGTCTCACTTCGTAGCTCGGGTTGACCTTGAACTCCTCATGTAACCCAGATTGGCCTTGAACTTGCAGAGATCCTCCTGCCTCGGTCTCCTGAATGCTGTGATTAAAGGCATGTGCCACCATGTCCAGCTTTATCTTGGCCCTCTATCCATTTAAGGACAGCCCACGGGCACTATCAGACCTGAGAGCAGGAAGCTTAGGTTATGGTCTTGGGTAGCAGATGACTCTGCTCCTGGGAGGCATAAGATATCTTGATAGAGACTTGAATTTTTACTACTCATCCAACAAACTTGTTCATAGGATGAAAATGTATGACCATATGTGTTCAGGACCACAAAGAGCCACGGTTTCATGTGCTAATTCCTGAGAGAAAGGAAAATGGGAAAAAATAGTAGAAGAATCTGTCTACTACTGTAATTTATTCATTTGATTGGTTTTTAACCCAGATTTGTGATGTGTAAAAGCCCGATGGGTAGTGGCATATTTTTTGATATTTAAAAAAATAAATAAATTATAGTTCTGCACAGTGGGGTGTGGAATTCAGAACAATTTGCTCTTAGTATCAGGAAAGAATAAAATGCTAAAAGGTCTTAGATCAGAACTTGCCAAGTTAATGTCAGAGTTACCTTTACAAGAATGTGATCCTCCAACAAATACATAAAGCGAAAATGTGACTTTTATATGGCCATGCGTCCTGTTTATGGCCACCTTAAAGCTGAAGTCATCGAATCAATTATCATCAAAAGGTCTCACCGGCTACCTGAGCCCTCTCTGTTCTGTTTCCCTCCTAATGCTTACACATGTAAATAAAATGCTTCTTTGCCCTTGCTCAAATTATTTTGAGTACAAAGAGTGCCTCTTTGCTCAGCAACTGTACCTCTTGGGGCCAATATTGTAATTAATGAGATCTGAAACACATATTCGAAGCTAGGTTGGAGATCCCAGATGTAGAATCGAAGACCCAGCATTTGCTTGTGTTTTCCTTTTGGAAAAACACAGGAAGAGATTAGAAATGTAAAACTTCCTAATGTAAAGGTTCATGATATAGTTTAGAAGTCTTTTTTTTTTTAGCCCTATAAAGTGATTAATCTGGGGGGCTGGGTCTTGGATGGGGGAACCCTGACCAGTTGAGCCCCCAGAATGGAGGCCTGCCCTTGAGGTTGATCATTTTGGGCCTTGCCCTTGAAGTTATTCTTTCTCAAAGCAAACATCGTAGTTACTCACTTGTTGGTGCCCCACCCTCACATACACCCCCATCTTCTCCAGGCACGCAGGCACAATTTTTTCCAGAACCTGCAACTTACTCTTGAAAGCCATCATCATTTTAAAACAGGCAGCTCAATGTAATACCAGGCTAAACTCTAGATTGACTACTCCTTCCTTTCATCTGAATCTTTCTCTAAAGCACTAAAATTAATAACATTGACATCCATACAGTGCTTGGAACCCCAGAAAGAAGGTCCCCGTGTTGTGCAGAATGAAGAGACTATCTCTGTGTTTAAATGGAAGCTAATCATGAATTTAATTATTAACATGACATAGGACACTTAGCATGTTAACTTTAACAAGCCAACCATTTAAAATGGGAAATATTTATTTAGAAAAATGCAAATAAACTACTTAAACATAAAATGAGTATCTTGTTTGGGGGTAAGTTTTCCAAAGAGAAAAGAACTACTTTATTATTATTTCATAAAACCAATCAGTTTTGTTTTGTTTTGTTTTGTTTTGCTTTGTTTTGAAACAGGGTCTCGCTATGTAGTTCAGCCTGGGCTTGAACTCACTGTGATCTTCCTGCCTCAGTCTCCCAGGCTGGGACTACAGGCATCAGTCATCATGCCCACCTAAAACTAATCAGTTTATAAAAATAACAACTCAGTTGCCCTCACATCCTTTCCCGTTTCAAATCGTGTTACAGTTACTCAGTTATTCACATACTCAGCGTGCCCAGAGAACTCAGTTTTCATACCTGCTTCCTACCTGGGTAGACTGAGGCTTGGAAAGATTTGGTAGCAGGCTCTGGTTCACCAAGAAAACCAAACTGACTCCAGAGCGGCGCTGCTCGCTCCCTTCCCCGACCGGAGCCACAGCTGGTCCCGGAGTGCTCCACAGAGGAGCCCGGCGGCCAGGCGGTTCCCTCCTGGGCAGAAGATCCCGCACTGGCCAGCTCCCCGCTCCCTGCGGCAGGGCACCGTCACCGGACTACAGTCCCGCGCGACTGAGCGGCTTACTCCAGAGAGGTAGCTGCCGCCGGCCTTCCACTTCCCACTGCCGCCACTCTTAACTGGTTTCACATCCGCTGATCGGAGGCAGTGGCTGTGTACTCACCCTCCGGGGCCTGGATTTTCAAAGTCCCCACGTACGTACTCATAAACACTGTGGATGGTCAGGAGAGGCCTGCAGAGCCTGCAGCTCCGGGCCTCGTCTGTTCCAGGGCCATCAGGAGCTGGAGTTCAGTCGCTTGGAGCACGATGAAACAATCTCGATAGAATGGCACACAGACCGAAGCTAAAGCCCCGGCTACTGGGCCTTCTGATTTTATACACTTGAGCATATTCTGCAAAACAAATTCCAAGTGCTGCGGTGTTTACTAGCTGGCGTTTTAGAGTTATGTAATAAAAAGAGTGCCAGAAACGGTTTTTTCCCTTTGTTTTTTTCTTTTGTTTGTTTTTTGTTTTCAGACAGCCTCTCACTATGTAGCTCAGGCTGACCCTGAACTTGGGGAGATCCTCCTGCCTCAGCCTCTGAGTGCTGGGATTACAGGTGTGCCCTGCGGCACCCGGCGGCTCCAAAGTGTTCTTGATTGAACAGTATTAGGAGACATTTTTAGCGTGTTCCCAGGTCCTCACTGTGGCGTCTCACCTAGTAAGCCTAAGCTTGTATGACGACTTTGACCTCTTGGTGCTACCCAAAGACACCATCCCAAGAGGGTGCTGAGTGACTTCCGAGCAAGGTCACTGCCCTGTGCTGGAAACGGAAACGGGAAAATGCACCCATTACACCTGCTCTTGGTAACTTTCCAGCATAGTGGGATCCGGTGTGGGAGGAGAGGGAGGAGGCCACCTCGAGGTGGTTTCAGCTCGTCTCTTACACAGAGCACCTCGGAGACTCGGCCATCGGCCGTGAGGTGCCGGTGGGCCTGTCGTGGTCCTACAGAGGGTGGCCGGAAGGCTTTCTTTTTGGGGTGCTCACAAAGTCTTCGAAACCAGCGGGGCTCCATGCTCATCTCACAGGACCAGGAGCATGGAGGCCGCGGAGATGGCTGTCACCGGTCTGCCGGCCTCCTCACTTCTTCCTCCTCGTCCTCGGCTCTCTCTCGGGGAGAAGGGTCCCCCGGCAGGGTGTCCACCTCGAGACGTTAGAAGGTTTGCAAGCCTGCGCCCACTCTCCGGCTCTCAGACGGGGTGATGGGCGTCCAGTGCGGGAGACGCGGGGTCGGGGATGGACCCCCGTCTGAGAGCCTTGTCCCCGCGCCCATCCTCATCCTTCTGCCTGGTTCTGGCCTTGGTCTTGTGACCTTTGGGAAGATGCCACTCCTATTTTTTAGTTTGGCTTTTCGCCTTATTCTAAACAAACGCTGACCCCGTGTGTCCATGGAAACAAACCAGGCATGTGCCGTGTGCCCGAGAGCTGCAGCAGACCCAGTTCACTGAAGGGCTGCAGAGGAGACGTCTACACAGCCACCCGCCTTCACGCCTTCTTCCTCTGTTCTTCCCTCTTTCCCCTTCCCTTTTCTTTTTATTACCTTATTTACCTTTGATTAAAGGACAAAATGTGAAGGGGATAGGGAAGCTTAGTGAGAATATACTGCATTGGAAAATATACAAAATCTCTCTTTTTGGAAGTCAAAGAGGGTGGCCTGCTGGGAACGCTCTGTGGTTCAACCCCAAGGACTTCACTGTCGCGTCGCACACTGCAGCCCTCTTGGCTATCAGCGCCAACGTGGACCAAATGCCCGCGACGTGCCAGGCACATCTCACTGATGCTCCTAACCGTCCTTTGAGGTAGGCATTATTTTTGCAGTTTTCTTCTGGTTCCCACACTAGCAAGCGACAGGACTGTCATTTCTGCCTGGTCAGCCCATCTCGTGGCATCAGGAGTCTGATGCACACGCCCTCCAACCACCCCTGCCCTGTAACGCTTGCTGCTGCTTCGGGCTCTGGAGGGACCCAGAGCCCCTCACACACAGGTAGAGCCACCGATGGGCCGCGGCTTCAGCATGGGGAAGTAGCCGCAGATTCAGCTTCTACACTCTTAAAGAAAAGTGGGCAGAACTGGTCCCCTGAACCTCAGCCAGCAGGTTGCAACTCCCTTTGTTTTTTTTCTTGTTTTCTTCTGTTTCTCTGGATGGTTTTCTTCCTCGTGGATATTTGCAATCCTCGGCTGCCTTCCCCCTTCTCTTGTTTTTCAAGCTCCACTTCCTCCTCCTGTTGTTGCGGCCATCCTTTTCCTCTCTTCTCATTTCCCATTGCCTTCTCAATTCTGCGGGGGCATCCATCTCGCTCACTGCCTGTCTCCGGAGTGGTCTGTGGTCTCTGGGGACAGCCATCCTGTGCCAAACTGTCCCAACTCCTGGGCCATCAGAAGAAGGAGTCTAGAGACTGAGTATCCCCGAGTTTTCCCTTATTGGTTTTACATCTGAATGAATTAGGGGAAAACTTCATCCCCTGACCTGCAGGCCTTGGACAGCACCAACATCCATCACATCAAACAATGAATCAACTTTGGTTACTTAGCATAATAGAAATAAACTTGTAATATACAGTTAGTGAAGGATCGACATCTCCTGTCTTCAGAACAAACATCGGAGCTTGGCATCCACATCTGCGGAGCAGCAAGAGACCATTATTTTGTGGCAGACTTTGATTCCATTGACACCAAGACAGATTTATTCAATTAATAAATAGTAGAAGATTTTCAACCTCTCATTTGCAACCCTTCTCACTCCACCTCCCAACGTGATCTTCGGCAACCCTTCACCCATCGTCTTGACTTCTTATTATCTATGACCTTTATTTCTTGTGTGTGTGTGTGTGTGTGTGTGTGTGTGTGTATGATTTGTCAGTTTATACCCCAACTAATTTTTAAAGCTCATTTTTTAGATAGAACATTTAAATTGGCTATTATGCACAAAGTTAACAAAAGAGAGAACCATCCAGTTGTTGATTGTTTGAGTATTTCACTGGCATCCTATTTGAAGAGGAATTCTCTCAGAGGTGCTTTTCCAAGTCCTGGACATGGCTGATAGCAAATCTGCGGCCTCGTTTTCCTTTCTCCAACTTGCAGCCTCAGGGCCTTTGTCCTGGCTGTTCCCTCTGCCTGGAATTCTTTTCCCTCTCTATCTGCAAGGCCGCGTTTTCTCATTACTCAATTCTTCTGGAGCACTCCTTCCACTGAGAAATTTTGGGAGGGTCCTTTTAAGGTGGTCACTGTGTCATCCTTGGGCGTTCATCACCGTTTTGCTCTCTTTTACTCTCGCCATTTTATTTTCTCTACAGCCACGCATCACTCTGCAGTTTCTGGGCTGAATCACTCATTTCCTTGCATGTTCCATGGGGGCAGCTGTCTTGTGCTTCTCAGTGAGACCCTTATGTCCCAAGACCCAGAACAGTGCGGGGTACACAGCAGCATTCAAGAAACAAAGAGTCATCGACTGAATGAATGAACAGAGAATTCGAAAACCACCAGCAGAATGCCCTTAGCGCCCAGCTCTCTTTGTTTGCGACACACTGTCTTTCCGGCCTTCTGCCTGTCCCTCAGCCTGGGGCTCTTTCCATTCTTGGGAACAGCAGGGATTGAAAAACAGTGTCAGCACACGTTCAGAGTTTAGGCTTCTGCTCTGACTCCAGTGTGTTGTTCCAGCATCTAAACCAGGTTAGCAGCATTTTGGTGAGCAGGACACAAGAGAAAAAAATACTTCCTCCTCCTTTCTATCACCATGCACCTAACTTGCATGGATTCCGAGTCACTTAATGTCACTGACAGTAAGGAAACAAGTCGCATGCAGTCAGCAGACTAGCTCTTCAGTAATGAGCTTTCTTCTCGTCACTCTCTTGCTCAAAGACCTCAGTGCCAAAGGACAGTGTCTCTCCCCTTGGATTTCACCCCTTCTGGTCCATCAGTACCTACAGCCTTAAGTAGGTCATGGTCGCTTCTCTCCTGGAGCCTTACACATAGCCTAATCCTCCCAGACCCCTACGCCATGGCGGAAGACATTTCCCTGCTTTTAAGCGCTGCGGTTCCTAGGCCACTTTGTGCCTTGCTGTGGGAGGTCCTTCCTTACTAATGTTTCTGCAATTAAATTTTAGTCCCATTTGCTGAAGTCCAAGGACATTTGGATTCCTGGCTCCATCGATTACTGGCTCTGGGGTCTTAGACAAGTCACTTAACTGTCTGTGCCTCAGTTTCACCGACTACAAACTGAGAGGAGGTTGCTTACTACATATCAGGGTTGTTGGGAGGTTGACTGAGAAAATGCAGGTACTGGGTCAGCACTGAGCTTGGCACATCCTGAGTGTTTGGTAAATATCTATGAATGCTTTTGTTACGATTTATATCTAAATGTCCCCCAAAGCCTCATGTTCTCATAGGTGGGGGTGTGACACTCTCTACTGGATTAGTCCACTGATGACCTTGTAGCTAAGTATGATGTTGGGACTGGAGCCTGGCTGGAGGACGGGGGTCACCGGGGGATGTGCCTGGCAGGATCTATCTCCCTCCTCCTCCCTTGATCTCTCTCTGCTTCCTGCTGCTGCACCTCCGCCATGCACCCCACCTTGGTACCAGTCAGCTACGGACTGAAACCTCTACACACTGAGCCAAAATCAACTTCTCTGCCCTACACTCGTGAGTGTCGGGTACCCACGGGTGTCTCAGCAATGAGAAAGTAACTAAGATAGTTTTCTTTCTCAGTAGAGCTAGGCCTACAGGGTCTGGAACCACACACAAACATACCTGGCCTAGAATGGTCTTCGTTTCTCCCCTTTAACTCTAGCTCCTTTGCAAGCCACTCTGGCTTTTAAAATCTGTAGCATGTATGTAATCTACCTCTTATCAGAACCTAAGTTTCCTTTCTTCTTCTTCTCTTCCTCCTTCTGCCCCCGCCAGCATCAGGGGACCCTCCTGCCTCAGCCTCCTGGGTACCGGGACTATATAGGCCACAGCCACTGCTCCCAGCTAAGCCATTTCTTTCCTTGTGCTGTCCGTGAGATATAAGAGTAGGGATGATGCCATCACTGCCCAGCAGTGTCTGAGAGATCCTGCACTCATAATATGTACCCTCTAACACATTTCTGGATGTAGCGAACAGTGAGTCTGATGCCAAATTCAACAGCCTCTTCACGAGCAGAAGCTGGTCCCCCTCACGACATTGTTCTGAATTTTACGGATTTGAGGGTGAAAGTAGGAATCTTGAAGTCATCTGCGCATGTCTGCAAAGAGGGAGTTTTCCCATGGGCCTGGATTCCAGGAAAGTGACCCTTTGTCTTCGACTGGCGAGGTTTGTCCTCATCTAGTCAGCAGGGCAAAATTACTCCTCCTCCTCCTCACGAGCCCACGTGTACTTCAAGACCACCGTCTAGCAATCGCCTTCCCCCTGGTGGAAAATCGAAGTGTGTATTTGTATGGCTGAGACCGCAGACGGCCTTGGCGGGCGGGCACGTCTGCCCTCTTGCGCATGCAGCGAGCTCGTAGCTCACAGATTAGGCGACTGTGATGGAGTGAGACAGAAACATCCTCCAAGACGCCTCGCAGTGCTCTCAGCTGGCGACGCTAGTGACGGGAGCCCTCTAGGCTCGCTGCGGCTGACTGGAGATGGAGCAGCAGCGGCAGCGTCATCCACCCTGCAGACACACTGAGCACCTTCACCAAGCGGCCTCCGGCGACGTGCCTGTCCCTCAGCAGGGAGGGAGACAGCGGCTTCCATACCTCAGACGAAGGACTCACTTCTAGGATGTACCAAGAGCTCAAACGATTAGACCCCCCAAAAGAGACCCAGCCACAAAGGGGCAACTGAAACGGACACTTCTGAGAAGAAGTACAAATGGCCAAAAAATACACGAGAAAGCACTCGACCTCTCGGGCCATTAGAGAAACGCAAATCAAAGCAGCACTGAGATTCCGTCTTACTCCAGAAAGAACAGCTTTCATGAAGAAATCAAATAAGAACAAACACTGGCGAGGCTGCAGGGCAAAAAGGAGACTTCTACACGGTTGGTGGGAATGTAAATCAGTACAACCACTATGGAAATTAGTATGGAGATTCCTCAAAAAACTACAACTAGAAATTCCATGTGATCCAGCTATTACCTGTCTCGGTTCTTCCCAAAGGGGTTAATGACATCATCTTACAGGGATACACGCATATCCATGTTTATAGCAGCACAACCAATAATAACTAAATCTTGGAAGTGGCCTAAATGTCCATCAACAGATGACCGGATAAAGAAAATGTGCTGTTTACACACAATGGAGTGTTACTCTGCCATGAAGAAGGACAACCTTGAGCCGTTTGTAGGAAACTGGTTGCAACTTGAGAGCATAATGTTAAGGGAAATACATCAGACACAAACGCTTCACCATGTGGTTTCTTTTATATAAGAAAATCAAAATATAAATAAAGAGCAAAATAAAAGATAGATACTAGGAAACAGGGAGATAAATCTTTTGCAAAAGGGAAGACAGCCAAGATGGAGAGAGGGAAAGGAGGGGAGGGGAAGCGGATACGAAACGAGTTCAGATGTATTACTCACACGCACCAGCTGCCCATGAGGAATGTGATCATCACGTACTGCAAACGTGCTAATAAAAATAAAAAGTAACAAAAGAAATAGTAGCTTCCATAAAAAGGTTTGGAGAAAGGCGCAGAACTTTCCTGAGTGCCACGTTGGGCTGGAGAGCCGCGGGGCCTGCAGGTGCTCGGTGGTCTTCAAGTTCAGGAGAGAGGCGAGTGCCAGCGTGCTCCGCAGCGCCGAAGACTCCGCCCGGCGCGCTTGCTCCTTGTGCAAATCAGGCCGCCCTCGGTGAGACAGCTGTCCAGGTGGAGAGGGGCACGTCACCCGGGGCACAGCGGGGCACAGGCCAAGGGAAGGGAGCGCGGGCGCGCACCAGACATCCCCGGAGCTCGCCCGCAGGGTGGAGGAAGAGGCCGACTCAGGACGCGTTCCGCACAGCGACCCTGACTTGGCTTTAGGGTCTCCGAAGCGCTCTGAGGAGCCTCTGGAGGGTGTAAGCGGAGGAATGTTCAATCCGGTTTCTAATTTAGAAACCTCACCCGGAAAGCCTTGTGATGGGAGAGCAGGGGAAGGCAGGAAGCTAAGGGAGCGAATCCGAGGACCCAAGTGAACACCGGGCGGGGTGCCCCCCGCTAGGCGCAGCGAGGAAGGGGGAGAGAGGGCCATCTGTGACCTGCAGATGGGGGGAGCCCAAGGCGGGCTGCGGGGCATCCGGAGGACGCGAGGACTCTCTGTGCAGCTTCTCGCAGGTTTATATTCAACACCTGCAGAACTACGCAGGCAAAGAAGGTTTGCCGCTTATGTTGCACGTAGCACCACCTAACTGTAAATTATTTCATGTGCTAGAAACAAATATATTTGGCAGGATATGTCTTTTCAATAATAATGAGAGCTGACGAGGAAATGGACATTTAAACTCTCCGGATTTTTAAGATTTAAAGAGCTCCCTACATTTCCTCCTCCAAGACAAATAAAACCCAAAGAAGGAAAAACACAAATTAAGAAGGTGACCAAACAAGAAACGTTTCGAAGTTCTGACTTAGAGCCTTCAGGCTTCCACAGGAAAAGCCTGCAGCTCGCACCCTGCTTGCTTTGGTCTGGGGTTGGAGCTCCTGAACGCAGAATCTAGGTGAGCGTGGATGCAGTCTGTTAGGGCTCAACTCTTGGAAAAGAAAGCAAAGCAAAGAAAGGAATCGACCACAGGCAGCATGACAAAGCCTCCGCCACCCTGGCAGGAGTCTGGAGCAAATAGTGACCCAGGTGTCCGGCACCTACCACCGTGGTGGTCTCTTTACCAGGTGACAAACGAGCTGCCCCAGGAAAGCATGGTGTCCTTCACAGCCGAGGCAGCCCCCACAGACGTGGACACCCTACAGCGGAGCAGCACGCTTTCTCTTGGAGGGGTCTCTGTGTCTCCCACATCTGTGTGCCCCCGCCTGGGTGGAGCCCCAAGATAGCAGCACACTGTATTCCCGGCCTTCGTGGAACTATATCTAGATCACTCCAGCCAGATGGCTATACCCTCTATACTTAGAAACACTATTTTAGAATTTTAGATACATGAAATTATGTTGAGAAAAGAACACAAAATCAAGTTTAAAATCATTTACTAATAGTAAGATACTAGTGGGCATGGGAAGAAGAAAAGCAGAAAAAAGCGAATATTGATATGAAGATATTGTTGTTCTACTTTTCTGTGTATCTAGTGGGAATCACAGAACTAACCAAACATACAAATCAATTGGGTCGGTTCATAGAACTAGAAGGAGCATTAGAAAGTGATACAGAATACTCCTGAACTACAGGAAAAAAATGGCTTCCCTGCTCCATGCAGCCAGCTACAGCCCTGCCTGGCAGAATTTTCCTAAAACATTTACGTTTTCCTTTGTTTGAATCACTAATCACTGGGCAGTGGTACTAACTATAATGTCAGAATTATGATGCCGGACCCAGCATGAAATGAGAGATCATTTTTAAATTGAAACTAATAGGATGACTAAAGAAAGAAGGCTCATCAGACTTCATAATATTGGTCTTTTGCAACATTATGGCAGAGGCAAGCAGAAAATAGCGAAAATCTTTCATTGAGATTCCTGAAAGTTGGTAGTGTGGACTGAATTGATAAAATCTTCATCCCTCAAATTTTATCGTTATGGTTAAAACTCACTGGTTTACATCTCTAAATTTGCAATGTTACAAGAACACCTTTGTAGTGTGTCTGGCTGAGAAAACATTTTACTGTGGTTTTCTCTTGGAAAATGACATCTGATAAGTCTTATGAAGAAGGAGCCTGCTACAATCGTGCAAGATACCTTCAAATCCTGACCCAGCAATTATTTCCATAATGTCACGGGTGTTCGTGAGCCATTTTGATGGGTCAATAATGATTTGCCTTTTTAAACTAACTGAGCTATTCTTGGCAAACCTTTGGAAAATAATAAAATGCCATTTACTTTTTAAAACACGAATTTTCACTACTTTGGATGAAGTTCTGTTGTTATTCCACCTCAAAAGTTTTATCACCATCCTTGTAAATTCTGTGCCCAACCTAACTAACCGACTTCAGTGTCCCTGCCTGTGTGACAGACTGTGTGCCAGAGAGCTGCTGTCTGTCTACACTCGGAAAAATCGGATCAGTGCAATACTACAACAGCAAAGAAGAGTGGAGGAGGAGGAAGAAGGAGGCTCGGGAATGGATAAATGATGATATCAAACTAAATATAAACCTAACCCGCCATCGTAAAGGTCACCAGGGTCTCTAGGCCAGATTTCCATAAACACCTGGGTCTTTGAGTAGATTCTTCACCAGCTGCATCGCCTGCCTAGAAAACAATGTGCCTGAAAGCTGCCACCTTGGTGACGCTTTCAGAGCACAGCACATCAAGTCCAGTGTTTTGATTTTCACAGTGCGTGTGTTTAAGGAGAATTGCCTTAGATGCCCACACACTTTGAGACTGCGACAGGAAGACCCTGGAGGCCAGAACCTCACACACCATCCCCGCTGCCGGGGGCCTCCAGGCACTGCTTTGCCAGAACCTGGATGCTGGGACGACTGACTTCCTCTCATTGTCCTCTCCCAAAACGATTTCTCCTCTGTGCACGGTGTACCCGCCGAGTGCCTGTCACATGCCAGCACACTCGGGAAGAGCGTTTGGAGCCCCCGATTTGGAGAGGCCGGATTTGTACTGCAGGGAGAGCTTCACATGGAGAAAAAGTCCTCTTTTTTTTAATTTTTATTTTTATTAGTTCACGTTTGCTTGTGGGGAGCTGGTGGATGTATGCAACACTTCTTCATTCTTTTTATGTCCTCTCCCATCTCCTGGTCCCCTTCACTTTTGCAGATCTACCTCCCTATTTCCTAGTATCTCTTTGATTTTGCTCTTTAGTTTGTGTTTGCTTTGGATTTCTCATGTAGGAGAAATCATGTGATATTTAAGCTGTATGTCTGGTTTATTCCCCTTTGGTTATGGTCTTAAGGTGCGTCCATTTTCCTACAAATAACTCAAGTTTATCCTTTTTAATAGCAGAGCATTACTCCTTTGGGTATAAAAAACCACTTCTTCATCCATTAATCTGCTGATGAACAAATTCAAAAGGTACTCAGTGGCCACAACACCCTAGGCTCGTACCTGTTAAAGTGAAACACAGCCAAGTACTGAGCCCCAAACCTGGGCAGGAAGTTAGGGGTGGTGGGTGACACATTCCCCAATCACAGACCTGGGGAGACTCCCAGAGAAGCACCCTTTGAGTGCCCTTTCCTGTGTGCTCTTTCTTTGCTGTCATCTTTCCTGTGTCTGACTGTCCCCGAGGGCAGGAAGTCCCTGCCCAGCATCTGGCGGGCCTTTCCCCAAGCACCGACCCTCAGCTACGGCCTCCGTGGGACAGCTCAGAAACGGAACTGGCATGTGGAGACAGGGCAGGACTGCGGGCCCGGGCCCTGCACATATGCTAATTATTAGGTGGCAAGCAGCGTTATAATTGAGTTACGAAACAACTAAATAAAAATAGAATACCTGACAGAGAGCTTCTTTACATGACGTTTTTACAGGAGAATAAACAATGTGTTCTCTGTAGAGCTCAGAAAAGGGAGGGGAGCTGTATTCTGCAAACTGCGGGCTCTTGTAACTACTACTGCTTCTATTTGTTGACATCTTGATTTATAAAAACCTGAACGAGTTCCGTTTCAATAATTCTTTTTACTCAAGCAACACCAGAGAAGGAGGAAAGAGATTGATATGCCCCCTAGAAACGGCATATGCAAAAGCTTTATGACTGTCTTTGTTCAACTCTGGGTCAGATCTCATGAAGGAGCACTGGAGACTCCTCTGCTCTCCGTTCTTCACGCACGTCTGGAGGCCTGAGCTCCTAATGAGCGTACAGCGCTTCCTTCCACGAATTCCATCTTTACAAGATGAAATGACCACCATGGTCCCTGCAACTCTTCCCAGTCTTGTTTCTCTGCTGGTGGGTCTCCCACCTCGACTGCACTAAAGTGTGTCTAATTAATTTGCGCTGAAAAATTCACCGAGATGCCTACAGTTGGTGGCTTCGGCTCTGTGGGCCAGGCAGCACCTGAAGCAGGAGGGTGGAGAGTGCTGGGTTCTGTTATTTTCTTAGCACAGACTCGTGGTGAGCAGGTCAAACCAAGAGGAATTGTACCTGTGAAATGGCAAATGAGTGGTTCATGGTGGAGTCAAATTAATGCATTGGGTTTTATAATATGGTTGGAAATTCATTGTTTAAAAGAAAAGCTAACAGGAGGATCATGTCCCGACCTGCGGGACAACAACGGGAGCCGAGGAGTCCACCTAGAAGAATGAGAAGGGACAAGGAGCGCGAGAAATGGAGGCAAGACAAGGACTCTGATCAAGCCTCAAAATTTTTATTGCTGTAGCCGGATATATATAGTTAGGGCAAGCAGGGCAGGGCTGGATACGTCATAGGGTGGCTAGGTGCTGATTGATTCTAAGCTGGTGGCGGGGTTTGAATATCGGCGCGCGCGG